>PVKM010009552.1:0-36654 GCA_004027735.1 Carollia perspicillata
CATAGATTAATATAAGACTGGGGTATTACTGAAGTATATGATCAATTTAACAGACAGCAAGTGAGGCCAAACTGTAAACAGATAAAAGAATGACATATGGGGCAACAAGTACAGTAAGAATAGTTAAGAAGATCCCAACTGTGAAAATCATTAAAACTTTATATTTTTAGGCTCTGTCAATAACATGAAAAATAACTTATTAAAATAAAATCACTTAAAAATTTAAGTTTTGTACCTCTCTATGGTTGTAGTCTCACCAGCAAGTTATAGGGCCTGGCCTTTATGTCTTTAATCATTCCTGCTCAGGAATGTAACTTCCGCTTGCTATTTTGCAGTGCCCCCAGAAGTCTCACAGGGTTTACTATGGTTATGGTTCTCAGCATAAACATTTCTAATATGTTTCATTAGAAAACGGACATACTGCCTTCACCTACACAATAGTATTTCTAGAAAAGTAGCAAAATATTTTTCTTTAAGCCCAATTTGGGGACAGGAGATCCCTTAAAGAGGCTGCACCTATTTACCTGGCTTGCATACATGGCTCCATATAAACCTTACAGGAGAAAGGATAAGAATCAGTTTTTCCATCTGTGGACTTAATGTGAAGTTTTAGCTTTGACAGCATAGGTACTATGACCCCCTTTTAAAAAATCAAAGATTTGGAATGCTGGAGTGGCCAAGAGATAAGCTAACTAATGTAGGAAGTGTTCCCCACTGACAGGTCCCTGCCCTTCCTGCCAAGCAGTTAATTAACTCCAGTGTTGAACACATTTGTTCCCAGATCTAAGAACCCTTGGGTGCTTCCCTCACTCCTCCAGTAGATGAAGCTAATCTATATGTTGAGCCCTTCCTTTCACCAGTCCTCAAAGAAGAAAATATCTGAAACAATATTCCCTCACCTTCTAGAATGGAACTGTCTGACTCAAGACAGCCCATCATGGTAGTCTTTCCTTCTTCAGGTGACCAGTCTCTAATTCCTGATTTTCTTTCTGATCAAAGGCCCATTCACCAGTCTCCCTTCCACATGGTATAGCGTGAGTTGCTGGTGAACTCAGTATGTTCTCACTAAACACAGGAATTTTAAGTGCAAAAAATAGAATGTTGGCCTAGTTTTTCTAAGATTGAAGACAATCCTATAAAGAAGGTTGGGGTACTGGAGGGAAGATAATGGTGAGATAGGTGGGAGCAGAGTCCACTTCCCCCTGCACACAGGTGAAACACCTAGCCTATCTTCTGAGGAACAGAGCTAACAGCCTATGGTATCCCAGCATGTATGATTGGAGACCAAAAATTGTAGAAGACATTGACAAATCAGACAGTTAGGAGAATGCTTCAGGACAATAAGGTCCCTGAGGCCAGTGTGGGGACCAGGGCAGCTGTAGCCCCAGGCCTGGGGTCCACTGGGACTGCCCCAGGATTTTTGGGAGAGAGCTAGGTCAATGGCTCCCTCCCCTGACAAATAAGTTTTGAGCAGCACCAGTAGGGACCTTAATGCTTGAAGTCTGGGGAGGGGTAATAAGGACAAAGTGGCAAACAAACAGGGATGGTGTGCACTCACTGAGACTGTGGGCACCAGCTGGGAAGAGTTGGGCAGTGTCAGACCCTGACCTGGTCAGTCCCCAGTCTGGTTGGAATGTTGGGCTGTGTGAGAGGCCAGGTGCTAGCTTGTTTGGTGTATCAGCCTTGAATAGAAGGAATTTTTCAAAAAGAGAATAGAGAGGCACTCAGTGGCTGTTTAGGGAATTCTCCTGCAGCAGCCTCCCCAGCCTCCTGCAACCCTACCCCCACCTGGCCAACGAGGCGGAGGCCATGCCCCTAGGACAGTGCACACCCAAATCTGTGGCCCTGTGGCTGCCAATCCAAGCCCAGCAGCACAGGCCTAGTGATCATGACCGAAGCCCTGCCTCCCAAAAGCAACTCCCACCCAGCCCCTGTGTCCAGCTGGCAGCAGCAGAAGAGATGTGCACCTGCATTCAGTGCAGCAGCCAGGGAGGCACCCCCACCCTTTAGGGCCACCCTTCTCTAAGAGGAAGGCAGAGACACCCCTCAGAGAAGAGCTGCAGAAATCAGAGTCAGATATCCCCAGAAGGACTTTACTCCATTGGGGTGCTGAACTACCCTGAAGGAACTCTGAGAGTCCCTATCAGCTGGGACAGCAAAAAGCAAGAATGTGGTGCGTGCCTTGCCCCTAATTGGTGCACCTCAAGGACAGCACAACTGTTGGACTGAAGGTGTAGGCTGGATGCAAAAAGGAACTGGGGAGGCCAGCAGCAATGTGAGGAACTAAGCTAGAGGCTGGGCAACTGCAAAGAGTGCAGCTCAGAAAGAGAGAAAAGCAGAACCAATATGCCATTAGCTTGCTGCAGCCAGGAAGACCAGCAGAACTTACTTGGCTTCTTTGAAGCCAGCTGTATGCACTTTTTAAAAAAATTCCTTCTTACTTTCTTCTCTTCTTTATTGTTTTATTCCTTCTTATCTTCTTACTTTCTCTCCTTTTTTATTCATTCTTCCTTCCTTCTTTCCTTCCTTCCTTTTTTCACATTCCCACAAGTGAGACAATAAAACCAGGAGTTGTGGAAGGACCAGAGTTAGACCCAAAGAGGGGTAATCCCAACAACTGAGACAGTGAGACAAATTTCACTTTACTGCTACAGAGAAATTGCAAGTTTTTGTATATTTGCATTATTATTTTTAATTATCCCTACATCATTTATTTTATTAGTATTTTTGTACTTCTTTCTGTTTAGTCTTCTTGACTGGAGCTGTTAAATTGCGTTGTTTGATTGGTTTCCCATGTTCTCTCTTTCATAGTGTATTGTTAATTTTCCATCTTTCACTTCACTTGTGTTCCATTACCACACTACTTGAGGTTCTGTGCTTCCTATTTTTGTTATCCAGATCACATAGATTCTTGTGATCATATGATTGTTACCCCATTACTATTGTAAATAATTGCTGTTCCATACAATTGCAAATACTACAAGGCACTCCTCCCAGATGTTAACTCACATACTGTTTCCTGAACTTTATTACTGTATGGCTAACTCTATTCTCTCACACAATACACCTGTTTTCTATCCTTTATTCTCACTTTACCTTAGAATCTGACCTTCCACAAGCTCGCTGCTTTCTAGACACAACTCACAATCCTTCCCCTGCTAACAAGAGTCTTATCTTCTTTCCACCCTTTCTAAAAAGTGGCTAGTGGTGTGAAATATCATGGTTAACATTATATATATCCACATAATCTCCTATCTCTTCTTCATGGGTTGGTACTTTAAATACTGTAGAATTCACTCCCTCTGTCTTAAACCATTTTGACTTCCCCCTCCAACTAATAACAAAAAAGGGTAGGTGGGAGCTGTGAACAATAGGATACCTGCTGAAAAGTAAACCCACCAACAAAGAAACCATCAACAGATAACAAGGGAAGAAGGTAAAAGAGAGAGTAAAAGCCACACTAATGTCCACTCAGGACCAATCTGGAAATGCAACTAAATGGTGGAGAAATTACCCAGAACAAACAACTGAACAAGAGTGGGAGAGAAGCCTCAAAACCGTGCACACACAGAAGAACCAGCTTCAACAAAACTTGTCCACACCTGCATAACAGAATATGAGATGTGGTGAATAGAGTGAACCTCAGTTAACAAGTTGGAGGGAAGGACGGACCAGAGAAAGACACAACAACAAGCAAAACCCAAATACACCCAGTGAGCCATCATAAATGACAGCCCAAGAGCAGAGAGTTCAGTAGATCAAGGAGACTGCACCACTGAATCTCACAGGAATCCTACCATAGAAGTTCACACCAGAAAACCAGGGAGTCAGAACACATCAATTTAAGAAGCAGAGGCTAACAAGAAGAGTCTCACAGACAATGGGAAGATGAAGAACCAATCCCCAAATGAAAGGAAAGGAGGAAGCCTCAGAAAGAATTCTAAACAAAATTGAGATAAATCAACTATCAGATACTGAGTTTAAAGCAATGGTTATCAGGAAGCTCAATGAGCTCACAAACAATTACCAAAAACTATAGGGAAACTACAATGAACTCACTGCAAACTATATCAAGATGAAAAAAGAAATAGAAACTATCAACAAGGTCCAAGATGAAGTGAAGAATACAATATCTGAACTAAATACCACAGTACAAGGAATCAAAAGCAGGCTTGATGAAGTAGAGGATCAGATCTGTGAGCTGGATGACAAGGTAGAAAAAAACACCCAGAAAGAGCAAGAAAAGGAAAAGGGGCTCAGAAAGAATGAAGAGTGGTTAAGAGAGATGAAGGACAACATGCAACATAATAATATCAGAATAATAGGGATATCAGAAGGAGAAGAAGAAGAAAAAGGGATATAAACCTGTTTGAAAAAGTAATGATGGAAACCCAACGTAATTCGATTAAAGAAAAAGTCGCACAAAACCAAGAAACACAGAGAGTCCCAATCAAGAGAAACCCAAAGAGGCCTACTTTAAGACACACGATAAATGAAATGGAAAAATTCCAAAACAAAGAGAGAATCTTAAAGGCAGCAAAGGAAACACAGAAAGTAATATGCAAGAGAGCCCCAATAAAGTTAGCAGTTCATTTCTCAATGGAAATGCTCCAAGCCAGAAGGGACTGGCAGAGATATTTCAAGAAATGAAAACCAGAGCCCTACAATCAACACTACTTTATCCAGCAAGGCTCTCAATTAGCATGGAAAGCCAAATAAGGAGCTTCCTGGACAAAGAAGTCTCAAGGAATATACCATTTCCAAACGACTTCTGCAGAAGATGCTAAAGAGTCTGCTTTAAGAACAGGAAGAACAATGAGAGAGAGAGGAACACAGGAACAAAAATGGCAATGAATAATTATGTATCAATCATTAAAAGTACCTTAAAAGTAAATGGATTAATACACCAATCAAAAGACATAGAATAGCTGAATTGAAAATAAAACATGACCCACATATACACTGCCTACAAGAGACCCATCTTAGAACAAAAGACCTACACAGACTGAAAATGAAGGGATAGAAACAAATATTCCAAGCCAAAAAAAAAAAAAAAAAAGCCGAGCTGGAAATATTCACATCAGACAAAACAGACTTCAAAAAAAGAACCATAAAAAGAGACCCAGAGGTCATTTCATAATACTCAAGGGAAAAAATTCACCATGAAGACATAAAACTTGTAAATATATATGAACCCAACATAGGAGCGCCCAAATGCATAGTGAAATAATGGTGACTTTAAGAAAGATATTGACAGTAACACAGCTATAGTAGGAGATTTTTAACACCCTACTGTCAAAAATGGACAGATCTTTCAAACAAAATATCAACAAAGATATTGTGGCATTGAACAATGCCCTAGATGAAATGTACTTAACTAATGTATAGAGAGCCTTTCCTTCCAAAGAGGCAAAATGCACATTCTTTTGAAAATGAGCATGGAACATTTTGAAAGATAGACCACATGGTAGTACACAAAACAAGCCTCAACACATTCAAGAAAATTGAAATCATATCAAGCATTTTCTCCAAACACAAGGGACTGAAGCTAGAAACCAACCTAAAAAAAAACACTCAAACTCATGGCAATTGAATAGCATGTAATTAAACAACGAATGCATCAAGAATGAGATTAGGTAAGAAATCAAAAACTTTCTGGAAACAAATGAAAATAAACTCACAACAATCCAAAACATATGAGACACAGTGAAGGCAGTCCTGAGAGGGAAGTTTGTAGCAATACGGGCCTATCTAAAATAGATAGGAACATTTTGAATAAACAACCTAACCCTACACCTAGCATAACTTGAGGAACAACAACACAGACAGCCCAGAGCAAGTAGAAGGAAGGAAATAATAAAGATCAGAGCAGATTTAAATGACATAGAGATTAAATGCACATTTCTAAGGATCAATAAATACAGGAGTTGGTTCTTTGAAAAGATAAACAAAACTGACCTGCCTTTAATCAGACTCATCAAGAAATAAAAAGAGAAGATTCAAATAAATCAGAAATTCAATTAAATCAGAGGATTCAAATAATCAGAAATTAAAGAGTAGAGATTATAATTGATACCGCAGAAATACAAAACATCGTAAGAAAATTGCTAGAAAGAACTACCATGTTTTTTAGAGTATAAGATGCACTTTTTTAACCACATTTTTTGCCTCAAAAAAATTTCCCCCTATTTTCTTCCTCTAAAATCTTGGTGCATCTGGTGTTCACACCATAAGACATACCTAGGTTTTAGAGGAGGGAAATAGAAAAAAATTTTGAACCAAAAAATGTGATAAAAATAATGAGTCTTATAGTCCAAAAAAATATGGCATATGCCAAGAAATTTGAAAACGTAGGTGAAATGGACAAATTTCTAGAAAAACATAATCTTCCAAAACTGAATGAAGAAGAAACAAAAAGCCTGAACAGACCAATAACAGCTGTTGAAATTGAAGCAGTAATCAAAAAGCTTCTGACATACAAAAGCTCTGCACCAGATGGTTTTTCAGGAGACTATTACAAAGCATTTAAGGAAGAGTTAACCCCTAACCTTCACAGATTATTCTAAAATATTCAGGTGGAAGACTCCAAAACTCTTTTTATGAAGCTAGCATCATACTAATCTCAAAACCCGATAAAGACATAACAAAGGACAAAAACTTCAGGCCAATGTTGCTGATGAACATAGATGCTAAAAAAGATCCTCAAAAAATTGGCAAACCACATCCAGCAATACATTGAAAAGACCATACACCATGATCAAGTGGGATTCATCCCAGGAATGCAAGGATGCTATAATAGTCACAATCAATAAATTTAATACATCACATAAACAAAGCGAAAGACAAAAAGCACATGATCATATGAATAGATGCAGAAAAAGCATTTGATATGGTAGAACACCCATTTATGATGAAAACACTCAGCAAAGTGGGAATAGAGGGAGCATCCCTCAAACTAATGAAGGCCACATCCAAGAGACCTACAGCCAAAATCATACTGAATAGGCAAAAACTTAGAGCTTGTTCACTAAGGTCAGGATCAAGAGAAAGAAGTTCACTTTCACCTCTCCTATTCAACATAGTATTGGAATACTAGCCACAGCAGTCAGACAAGAAAAAGAAATAAAAGGCATCCAAACTGGAAAGGAGGAAACAAAACTGTCATTGTTTCCAGATGACATGATAATATACATAGAAGATTCTATAGACTCCGTGAAAAAACTACTCAACCTAATAAATGTATATGTCAAAACAGCAGGATGCAAAGTCAATATTCAGAAATCAAAGGCATTTTTGTAAACCAACAATGAAATATCAGAAGCAGACATCAGAAAAAAAAACCCATTTGATACAGCAACAAGAAAAATAAAGTAGCTAGGAATAGATTTACCTTAGGAGGTAAAAGACCTGTACTCAGAAAACTATACAACACTGAAGAAAGAAATGAAGGAAGACACAAATAGAAGAATGTACCATGCTCATGAATTGAAAGAATTCACATAATCAAAATTCCCATACTACCCAAAGTAATTTGTCGATTCAATGCAATCCCTATTAAAGTACCCATGACATATTTCACATATATAGAACAAACAATTGAAAAATTTATATAGAATCATAAATGACCCTGAATAGCTGTCACAATTTTGAAAAAGAAGAACAAACCAGGAGGAATCCTAATACCTGATACCTGACTGTATTACAAGGCCACTGTAGTCAGAACAACCTGGTACTGCCATAAGGACAGACACATAAACCAATGGAACAGAACAGAGAACCCAGAAATAAACTCAAGCCTCTATAGTCAACCAATATTTAACAAAGGGGGAAGAAGCATAAAATGGAGTAAAAATAGCCTCTTCAACGAATGGTGTTGGGCTATCTGGACAGCTACATGTGAAAAATATGAAACTCAACCACCTACTTACATCACATACAAAAATAAACTCAAGATGGATTAAAGACTTAAAAAAATTGGAGCACTATAAATGTCCTAGAGGAGAACATAGGTAAGAAAAACTCAGATATTCTATGCAGCAATATTTTCACCGGTATGTCCACTACAACAAAGCACATAAATGAAAGAATAAACAAATGAGACCTCATGAAATTCAAAAGCTTCTGCATGGCTAAAGAAAACAGTATTAAAATTAAAATAGAACTCTATGGGAAAACATACTTGCCAGTGATATCTTGGACAAGGGTTTTATCTCCAAAATATATAAAAAAACTCACCGGACCCCACTCCAGGGAGATTAAAAAAAATTAAAATATGAGCAAAGGACTTGAACAGATACTACTCCAGGGGGGACAACATACACAGGGTTCAGAGACATATGAAAAGATGCTCAGCATCACTAGCAATCACAGATATGTAAATTAAAACCACAATAAGATACCATTTCACACTGATGAGAATGGCCATAATAAACAAATCAAGAAACAAGTGCTGGAGAGGATGTGGAGAAAAGGGAACCCTAGTGCACTGTTGGTGGTGATGCAGACTGGTGAAGCCACTGTGAAAAACATTATGGAATTTTCTCAGGAAACTAAAAATTGAACTCCTTTTTTCCTGGTAATTCCACTGCTGGAATTTTATCTTACAAGACCTAAACACCAATAGAAAAGAACCCATGTACCCCAAATGTTCATAGCAGCACAATTTACAATAGCCATGTGCTGGAAGCAACCTAAGTGTTCATCATTAAATCAGTGGATCAAAAAACTATGGTACATTTACATACTGTGTAGCAGAGAAAAAGAAGGTCCTACCCTTTGCAATAGCATGGATGGAAATGGAGAGCATTATGCTAAGTGAAATAATCCAGCTGGTGAGGGACAAATACCACATGATCTCATGTTTAACAGGAACACACTCAACAAAAGAAAAAATCAAACAAAACATAGCCAGAGACATTGAAATTACGAACAATCTAACATTAGTCAGAGGGTAGGTGTGAGAGGACAATTGTGGGAAGGGTTTCCAGGAACTACAAAAAGGACACATGGACAAAAACAAGGGCGAAGGTGGATGCAAGGGAGGGAGGGAGGTTTGCCTGGGGTGGGGGGAGTAGTGTGGGAAAATGCAAACAACTGTAATTGAAAAAAATACAATTATTTAAAGAAATGAGCTAAAATTGAAAGAAGAAAGTTGGAAAGGGAGAATGTATGAGGTAGCTTTTGCCATTTTGGGTACCATTATATTTTCTTTGAAGCAGTCATAACATCTCCTCTTAGATAATTAACAAGAAACTTATCAGGAACATTTTCCTTTCCTACAGTCACCTTCTAGATGGTAATGGACAGTTATAGACTCACTCTCCTTGTCATCAACATGTTCAGTTTGTAATTGCATCTCACCTACATCTGCTCTCTCTATTTGTGGCCTTGCCAACTTCCTTGACCCTGTGACAAGGACAGAAATATTCTAGTTAGCAGTAGAAGTGGAAAGACAATTGTTTTCCCCCTTCTTTCTGAGTCAACGAATAATTGTTCCCATGGCTGCACTATCGCATCTACCTGGTGCTATGACATCATGATGTCTGGAAATTTTTTTCTGCTGGAGTATTTGGTAGATATTAATAGGTAAATTGCCTATCCTGATTTGGTTTGAAAAACAGTCTTCATTCCTGCCTTAACTTGCAGTGTTCATTAGCGCTTCCCCCTTAGTTGATTTATCTGCCTGTGGTCCCATGTAGTAGCCCTGTGTATCTGTTAGCATAGCAGTATACAAATGGTTTTTCCAATCCTGTCCAAGATGATGAACCCCAAAAAATTTGTTCTGCTCTAATATAAACAGATTGTTTATTCATTCTGTGTTTTATTCTCTCATGTGGCAACTCTACCAGCCCCTTTCATAGTGTGCAACAGTTTTTCATTCTAAATGCTGACTCTCTATTCTTGGACCCATTTGTTGATTCACAGATGGAAGAATCTATATGCCTGCATCACTGTTAAACCCCACCACACCTACCCTGCTTAGCCATCATGTTCCAACCACACTTATTGAAAGAATTAGTCTCTGATGCAACAGCTAGGATCTCTTATAACTTTTTTCCTCTCCAAAGACAATGTAAGTCTAACTTGCTTTATTCTCCATGAAATCATTTGGATTTAGGGAAAGGGAACATCAAAGCAGCCATTGTAGAATAGAGGTTTCAATGATAAAGAGGAGGATACTGACTTTCAAGCATTTATTAGTTGCTTAGACATTAAGGGCCCTTGAGTTGTATCATATCTAATAAAGGAAAAGGTAGGATGGAGAGTCACTTTCTCATTTTGTTCTGTGTGGCAAACCAAATTTTAAGGGGACACAACTTTTATGCCATATACAGATTAATCCCCCATTTTTGGTTTATTTTTATACAATTTTTATTTGACTCTTCTATCATCTTCTGGGAATAGAATTTTTGTTTATTTGTTTCTTTTTTTCTGTTTTGTATTAAGCATCATCTTCTCACTTGCATGATGGTGGGGGAGGTAGAAGTTTGAGGACAAGAGAGACTGAGAGTTCAAGATTTTAATGTAAGCAATCAGATATGAAGTTCAAGTCCATGATATTATCTTACTATTACATTTGCTAGTTTATCATTCTTGCACAGAAAAGAACCAAAGGTTTAATGGTATTGTTGGCAAATTCCCTAAAGGGAATTTGGCCTTAAACAATACATTGAATGAATAGTGACTATTTGATATGACATGTTCTTTGTATTGAGACTCCCATCCCTAATTCTCTAATACTACAGCTCCTTCCTTGTATACATTTCTTTTAAGAGTGATAATGTATCTTTTTCTATGAAAACCACAGTAACCAATAAAATGACTGCATATTCCTAACGGTACATAGTAAGGAAATGCACACTTTGTTTTTATTTTTCAAGGTTTCATTCTAAAAGTAGTCCAGGTGAAATTTATATGAAAGCTTTTTTATCACAAAATAAAAACAGTTACATGTAGAAATATCAAATAAATTGGTAACCAAACACAAACCTCACTTGATCCAAATTTTTATTGTAGCATCTGAGGCACAAAGAGAAAATCATTTATTAATGCCTATAATTCAGTGCTCAATATCTTATTGAATTACCCTCACATATTATTAAAAACCATAAAGAAATATTTCTCTGCTTTGAAACATTGCTATTTTTCTGTATAATCACAATGTACCAAAGGAGATAAAATATATTTTAATGCCATAGAAGGTATACTGGTTTTAAATATAGCTTTCTTTAGCAAGACTCATTTTTAGTCAATTTCCTTGTCCTACATATGTTTATAAAAGTGGAACTAAAATAATAAGCAAATCCTTTTGAGTCATTTATAGAAAATAAACTAGCATTTGATATAAGCCACCATTTGATATTCCATAGGTCTAATAGATATTCAGGGAAATAGTTGTCACAGGAAACATAGCTGGGGTTAGAGCCCAAGTTCATAAACCCTCAGATTTTCTAATGGTATCTAATTATTTAGATTTTTTTATATATGTAACTTTATGGGATTTTAAAATATTTTTATTGTTGTTCAAGTACAATTGTCTCCATTTTCCCTCACCACTCATTTAGATTCTTAAAGAATTTGTATACTAAGTAAAAAATAAAAGGACAAAGCTATATTTTGTAACCTCTTGTGGATCTACTGTTGCTTGTCTGTCACAGGGAATTTATGTCAATATTTTGAATAATACCCAGTGAAATTTATGAAAATAGCCAATAACAAAAGCTGTTATTCTAACTAGTTTGCTAATATTCAGAAGAGACTTTTGAAGGTGAAACCATATCCCACCATTTCTTTCAGCTCTCGATCAAGAATAGGTCACTTTCTGCCCTGGCTGGTGTAGCTCAGTGGATTGAGTGCGGGCCTGCGAACCAAAGGCTCATGGTTCGATTCCCAGTCAGGGCACATGCCTGGGTTGCAGGCCAGTTCCCAGCAGGGGACACACAAGAGACAACCATACATTGATATTTCTCTCCCTCTCTCCTTCCCTTCCTTTCTAAAAGATAAATAAATAAAATCTTAAAGAAAAAAGAGGTCACTTTCTGTACGTTATTTTTGATTATATGTTAATATGCACAGGAAAAGAACTGTGGTTATTTTGAGATCCAAAGGACAGATAGTTCATGAAATGATAATGTCACTATATTGGGAAATGTAATTAAACTGCTTTTGTGGATTGAATGGTCACACAACCTAGGAAACAAAACTCACACATGCAAAAATAACTCCTAAAAACAACCACAATATCAGCAACAGATGAGCAAATATTAATAAAAGTAAAAAGAGAGAATGACTAGTATAAGAAAGAAAAATGAATATGAGATGACTACCAAAGAGGAAAATGATTTTGATATCTTAGAGGGGTAAAAAAATAATATGAGTAGGGAATATAAACAAGGCAAAGACAAAAAGAAAGAGAATTTACAACATAAATAAAAAAGGGAAAGACGATAAAATGGAGTAAGAACAGGGAAGAATATAATACAAAGTTTTAAAAGAGTGGAAAAATAGTGAATAAATAAAAACAAAATTAAAGGAAAACAACCACTACAGCAATTTCAATAACAAATTATCAAAGATTAATGAAGGTAGAGAGAAAATAAGAACAAGAAAAGGATGAAAATAGATTACGAGATGTCTAAAGGAAAAAAAAGTGATTTTAAGAGAATAGAAGGAGAAGAAAAAAGAGTAAAAATAAAAACCAGGATAAGAGAAAGAATAAATACAATTTTAAATGAAAATAAGAAAGTACAAGAGGAAAGCAAAATGGAGTAGGAGAAAAGTAAAATTTGAGATTTGTAATTCAAAAATTGTGAATATATAGGAATAAAATTGAAGAAATACAACAAAAACCACCATATCAACAACAAATGAGCAAAGATTAATAAACGTGGAGACAGAATAAAGACATTATAAGAAAGGGGAAAAGGAGTGTGAGATGAGTAATGGCAAGAAAAATGGTTTTGAGTGGTTGGGGGGAAAAGAAATAGTAAGATTGTGGAATAGACACAAGGTGCAAAGAAGAGAAAAAATAAAATTTAAACAAAAAATAAGTAGAGGAGGGCAGAAGAGGGAGTAAGAGAAGGGAGAAGTAAAATATGGGATTTAAAGTAAAATTAAAGTTAAAAGATAGAGAAATAATAGGAAATAACTTGAAAAAGAAAAAAAATGTTAAAAAGCTGTGCCAGAGAAAAAAATAATGCAAATAATGAACACCAAGGTGGAATTCATCTCAACACAGTCTAGTGTTTGCCACTATCTTTTCTTTCTGGATCTGTCCCTGGTAATGTCAGATGGTGTCCTAGTCTAGCCTTGGGCAGCCTGTTAATAGCTGCAAGAGATCCACAGCCTATGCCTAGCTCCTTCAGGTGTGGTTGGTCTTCCCTGTTCTGCCCTGTTTCCATTAACACAAGTTCCAGGAGTGGTTAATCTAATGTTTGAGGGTACTGCAAGTAGAACCTATACTTGCCTCCACAGTGGGCCTCTGGTAAGATCTGGAGGGTGGGTCACCTTCAGGAGGTGCTGTTCAGTCTTCAGGGAAGACAGTAGCAGTGTTTTCCTACCCCCTTGCCACACATTTTGGCCTGCCCCATTATTTCCAATAACATGTAGTTTCTGATGAATTAGCTGTCTGTTTCCTATGAAGGGCCAATCTGTGTAAAAAGGTCAGCTCTTTCCTGCTTGGTGCTGTTGGCAGCCTATGTAAGAGCTGAGGCTGGGCAGGGCTCTGAACACCCCCTGCTGAGCCTGTTTCTAATCTCTCTGCTCTGATGGTTTCAGTGGATCAGGGCCCCTCCAAACAGCATAACTTGTAATACCTGATAGACATTCAGAAAGAGTCCTTTTGGAGCTTCTCCTTCTTTCCCCTGTAGATATGCAACTAGCAGGGGGCTCTCGAGCCTGGCCTCGCTGATGTGCAGAGCCTGCAATCTCACAGGTGTGAGTGTGGAACATCTGCCTGTGAGGGGATCTGCTTGGCTGCAAAAAATCTCAGGTGTTCAGATCCTAGCTGCCCAGTTCCTAGCCTACTGCACTCACAGGAGGCTCAGACCCCAGCTCTTCATTCTGTTCAGGCCCTTGCTTGCCAGCTGCACTGGGTTGGGTCCCATAGTCTCTTCTGTGTTTCACTTTCTGTTCTTCTTGCACAGCTCAACTCAGTGGGAACAAACTGCATTTTCATTCTGGTTTCTTTGTTGGCAGAGCCACGCACATGTGAGCATGGGGTTCCTGCCCTGCCACAACTCAGCTCTCTTTTTTAAAACATCTCTACGTGGCACTCACATTTGCAGCTCTGATCCATGGGGCAGCTTGCCACGTGCTCCACTTCCCCAAAAAGCAGAAAGTCTCTCTGTCAAGACTGTCCACATCTTGCCAGTTGTGACAGTTTTAGGAGATAGAGTTTGTCCCTGGAACTCTCCTGGTTGGCACTGCAGCTGTGAACAAGTTTCTCACTGTGTGTGTGTAATCTAAGTTTCCCAGACTTCATATATTCTTCCAAGCCTCTCCCAATTAAGATTGAGGGCTTCCTTGTGTGGGACCAGGGCTCTCCCTCTGGGAGTGGAAGAAGATATTAAGCTGCATTTTCTGTCTGATTTTTTCTCTGCTGAACATGTCATACACAGGACATTTCCCCTTCAACTTGTAAAATCTCTTACCAGACAGTGCAAAGCATCCTCTGTTCTCCTTGGCTTCAAAAATTCATATCATCTGAGATTCCACTGATTGTTCAGGTCACTTGTCAAAAGATCAGCCAAAAATCCATGGAGCTTAGCTTCTACCTACTCATCTACCATCTTCTTCTCTCTCAGGACTTGTTATTTTCAAGATTGTATTCTTAAAGGATATTTTTCTTAATTCTTAAAATTCAAAACTTTTATCAGTGCATGTATACATATATGTATATATGTATATGTGTATATATGCATATATATAACAGATGGGCATACATGAAATTCAAAGTTAATGCAAGAATTATTATACACACATGTACAGGATGTGTACATGTACATCCCGCACAGGGATCTCCTGTATACCCCAGATACACACACACACACAAACACACACACACACACACACGTATAATCCTGAATCTATATTTTGTAGCTTTTTGTACAAGAGGATATAGATATATAAATATCTATACCTGGATTTCATTGTACTATTCTTGTATTATACTTGAGATATACATATATACATGCATATACACACATACATATATATGTACAATTTTGTAACTTTTTTGTAGAGCTAGATAGGTGCTTTTAAATTGTCATTGCATTAAATGAAGTGGATTGATTTGTGCTAGATTTAGGTATTACTCACTTTATCCTTCATGTTTGTTTATTTCTCTGGCAGTCCTTTCTGCTTCCTTCTCAGAATCCTGATAATCCATATAAACTGAATCACCTCCCTTTCCTCCAAATACATAATTTTTATCATTTTCTTCTTTTTGTTCCTTCTCTTTCACTATTAAATAACTTTTCTAATTATTCCTCAACATCACATATAATTTTCTATGATATAATAATACACTTTCTCTCTTGGTACCTCTAGTGCATGTTAGTTCATTACTGTGTTTTTAGTTACCTTTATCATTAGCTCTCTTAACTTCTTTAATTTTATTCTGATTCTCAAAAATCCAGTTTCAATTCATATCATTTTTATTATGTAATAATTTTTTTATTATTTTACTTTATTGAATATACAACATATGTATTTGAAACATTGTTTTTTTCTTGTAGAAACCTTTTACATATTTATAAGTTATTCTGCAACTTAAGGTCAATAATTTAATTTTTGTCATGGTTGCCACCTAAATAATTTTTTCCTCTCCTCATTTAACCTGGATAAGGATAAATGAAGAGTGGAAGAATAAAGAAAGATGACTTACACATGTCCAATATTCTTACCTAAATGTGTGTGTAATCCTTTTGAAACATATCACAATCACATAAAACACATAATTTTGTTCTAAAGGTATCTGTCAGTGATGCTTTCCTGGACAAGGAAGACATTTCCTTCTCAGAGTGTAGAGAAATGAATTTCTTCATAGGTAACTTATAGCTTTTGTGTAGAAATAGTACATTACATAATATAGTAATTCCCAGAATACACAGCTAACTCAATGCTTCTTATAAATCTCTGCTTGACTCCACACCAGGATGTTTCAACTATTTCTTTTACTGATGGACATGTCCCTGAAATTTTAGGAAAGGATAAAGGATCTCAGATATTTTTTTTTATTTTTATTTTTATTGGAAGAAAATTTTAATAGAATGTAATATTTATTTATTTTTAAATGATGCTGTTTCTATCATTGTCTCAAAAACTGAAGAAAGGGTCACTTTGTCAGGTAAGGCCTGGTATTATATAATGTGACTGACATATTTCTAAAAGCTAAAATAAGAATTTGCTCATCCTTGGAGTTTCACCCAGACATTCTTTGATTTTAAACAATAAATAGTTTTTTTGTCTAAGAAAAACAGCATTATTAAATTATATTCCGTTGTTGAAAAGGAAAACTATCTGAGTTGCAGGAAGTCCAGAGTAAAATAAAATAACATGAAGTAAACTAAGCTTATGAATAACATATGTGTGGAATCTTTGGACAAAAGCTTTTGTTGGTTTAGTATGAAAACAGCAGAACAGGGACTTGTACTGTTGTCTTGAACAGAAGAAGTCTGTAACAATTTGCTAAATTAGAAATTCCATTTTTAATACCAAACTTTAAAGTAGGCCATTTTGTTATTTTTAATGATAATGTGATTTGAATAAGACACCTGGCCCCAAGTTTTGTTGCTGTATCATGGCCTAGAAACACATTGAGAGTCCCTTTACCTGTCTACCAGATGTAGTGTTCTACCCTTGCTACATCCCTGTGCCCACCAGTAAAGCAATGAGACCTGGCAAACAGCCGCATTCCAACATCTGCATGTAAGTGAGCAAATTTCATTGTTTTCAATGCAAGGAAACAACACTGAGACTCTAGAGGTAAACTATATTTCACTGTATTTTCAGTGTCCGCATTGATTGTCTGCTGGAATGGCAAGCCTTAAGACAGTTGGTGACATTGGCAAACTTTCTTCAGAAGTCATCCCTTGACTCCTTCTGACCTTTTCTAAACTTGTGGAGGCACATTTCATGAGGGTAGTTAATAGTCCACTGTAATTAGAATCATCTCGAAAAGTCCAAGTATTCACCTTCACATATTTGCAAAACCTCAGAGCTTGCCTTGCAACCACACTGATCACAGTGAGTTCCTGTGTTCAGCACGAGGAATTCTTGCTTTTGTCCAGCAAAGAAAAAACAGGTAACCATACTGTTGAGTGCCAAGTTAAAACCCTGAAATGTCAAGTGACCTGGAATAAAAAAATCATAAAGTATTAAATAATTCCAAAACTACTGTATAATAATTTTTATACTTTCTCTTAAATGGAAGCAAGGGAGGGAGGAGGTTTGTTTGGCAAGGGTGCGGGGGGAGTAGTGGTAGGGAGTAAATGCAGATAACTGTAATTGAACAACAATAAATTAATTTAAATAAATAAATAAATGGATAATAGAATGCTTTCATTTCTTTTTGTGGAGAGAAATTTTTAACATACAAGTTTTCCAAATAAGTATAATAGGATGACTGAGAGTTGAGCAACATGAAATAACTCTTGTGTCTCTGTTGTAAAAAGCAAATTCATTCATATTGAATACTTCCTCTGAAAGACAGGCAGAAATTAAAAAGTATTTTCACAGTTCAGGATATTGGTTAGGATGTATTTAGTTTCAATAAATATAGGCAGTTCAAGTGCTTGGTTGACCCAGGGTCTGTGTCCCAGAGGCAAAGTTCAAACATATAGGTGACCAACCACCTCATCATAGCGAAAGGATGAGAGGTGCATTCTGGAACATGGGGCACAGCTCACCTCACTAATTCTGTTATCCTCTGCCATTGTGTCTTCTGGTCATATAATGGTATGGTGTCATATAATGGTATGGTGCCTGTGTCAGGCAGCATGCCATCTCAGTATTTTCAAAACACTCACTACCATTTTTGTAATTTTAATAAGCTCAATGTGTAGAAGGAAGAAATTATATCCCAAAATACTAAATTGATATGAAATACAAAGGACACAAAGTACATTATTCTCTATGAATTTTCATAACTGTGATTTGCATTAAAATATGTATTTTCCTCTACTGCATTCTATTGCTCATTAGCTGGCACCTACACTAATCACTCCTGTCAATTTTCCTCTTCAAAGAAGGCTACTCCTCTCTCCAATATTTCCATCACCATAAAACAAATTTGGGATATTTTGTCATTTATCTGGTGCCATACCGCCTGCCAGCTACATTCCTCTCCAAAAATCTCAAGCACATTGCCCTCTTCTTGACCTTGTTACAATTATCTGTTACCTGTTGAGTCACAACTTGATGGTTTAAAAAAGATTATTGCACCTCAATCACATTTTCATGAACCTCATAGGCTACCATCATCAGAATATCAATATACATGGTTGTACTAATCATAAATAGTCAAATGGTTAGTTCCCATCAATTCATGTGTTATTTTGTTTTTTTCTCAGTTTTTCCCTCTCAAAAATCATTTAATGCCCTTTTTTAAAAAAATTATTTATTTATGTTTAGAGGGGAAGGGAAGGAGGTAGAGATATATCAATCTATGGTTGCCTCTGGTGCATGCCCTCCTGGGCACTGGCCTGCCCAGGAGGGGATCCACTCATTTACTAATTTTGGTCCACTCATTTACTGATCAACTGGCCTGCAACCCAGTTGACTGGGAATCGAACCACAGTCCTTTGGTTTGCAGGCCCACGTGCAATCCACTGAGCTACACCAGCCAGGGCATTTAATGCCCTTCTAAAATGGTTCTCATCATACAGACTAACTTACATATACATCATTTTTTATATTTCTATCTCTTTTTTATTGTTCAAGTACAGTTGTCCTCATTTGCACACCACCAGTGCCCCTCACACCACCGATGCCCACCTCCCACCCTTGATCCTAACCCCCTTGGCTTTGTCCATGTGTCCTTTATACATGTTCTTTGACCACTCACTCCCTTTTCCCCCTGTTATATCTACAACCTCCTTTCTAGTTACTGTCAGTTTGTTCTTTATTTCAATGTGTCTGGTTACATTTTGCTTCTTTGTTTGGTTGATCAGTTTCCACTTAGAGGTGAGATCATATCATATTTCCTTTCACTGCCTGCCTTATTTCACTTAGCATAATACTCTCCAGATTCATTCATACTTTCACGAAAAATAGTAGTTGCTCCTTATTTTCTTTCTGTGTGTAGTATTCCATTTTGTAAATGATCTATAGTTTTTTGATCCACTCATTTACTGATGGGCCCTTAGGTTGTTTCCAACACTTGGCTATTGTAAATTGTGCTGCTATGAACTTTGGGATGCATAGTTTCTTTTGAATTAGTGTTTCAGGATTCTTAGGGCATACTCCCAGCAGAGGAATTGCTGGGTCAAAAGACAATTACAAAGTTTTTAGTTTTCTGAGGACTTTCCATACTGTTTTCCACAGTAGCTGCACCAGTGTACATTCCCACCAACAGTGTACTAGGATTCCCTTTTATACAGAACCTTACCAACACTTGTTGTTTGGAGATTTAAGATGGCCATTCTGACCAGTGTGACATTGCATCTCAATATAATTTTAATTTGTGTCTCTCTGATGGCTAGAGATCTTGAGATTCCTTTCATATATCTCTGGGCCCTCTGTATGTACTCTGTGGACAAGTGTCAGTCCAGGTCCTTTGCCCATTTTTTAATTGGGTTGTTTGTCTACCTGGAGTGGAGCTGTGTGAGTTCTTTATATATTTTGGAGATCAAACCCTTGTCCAAGGTATCATTTGCAAATATGTTTTCACCTATGGCTGATGCCCTTTTCATTTTGCTGATGTTTTCTTTAGCTCTGCAGAAACCTTTTTTATGAAGTCCTATTTGTTTATTCTTTCCTTTATGTTCATTTCTCTAGAAGACACATTGGTGAAAATATTATTACATGGATATCTGAGATTTTCTTACCTATGTCCTCTTCTAGGACATTTATGGTGTTGCAATTTATTTTTAAGTCTTTCAACCATCTTGAGTTTATTTTTGTATATGGTGAAAGTAGGTGGTCAAGTTTCACATTTTTTTGCATATAGCTGTCCAGATAGCCCAACACCATTTGTTGAAGAGGATATAATTACTTCATTTTTTGCTTCTGCCAACTTCGTTGAATGGTAATTGACTGTAGAGAATTGGGTTTATTTCTGGGCTCTCTATTCTGTTCTACTGATCTACATATTTTTCTTATGGTAGTACCAGAGTGTTTTGATTGCAGTTGTCTTGTAATACAGTTTGATATCAGGTATTGTGACCCTTCTTACTTTGTTCTTCTTTCTCAAAATTGTTGTGGCTATAAAGAGTAGTTTACAGTTCCATGTAAATTTTTCAAATGTTTGTTTTGTATCTGTGAAATATGTCATTGGTACTTTAATATGGATTGCGTTGAGTCTGTAAATCACCCTGGGTATTATGGATAATTTCATGATGCTAATTCTTCCAATCCATGAATGCAGTATATGCCTCCCATTAGTTTCTGTCTTCCTTAATTTCTTTCTTCTGTTTTGTGTAGTTTTCTGAGTAGAGGTCTTTTTCCTCCTTTATTAGGTTTATTCCATGGTACCTTAGTTTTATTGTTGCTATAGCAAATGTATTTTTTTTTCCTGATTCCTATTTCTAGTATTTCACTGTTGGTGTATAAAAGTAACTTTGGTTTCTAAAATATTGAATTTGTATCTCACAGCTTTACCAAATTTACACTTATTAGGTCAAGTACTTTTTGATGGAATATATATAATTTTCCATGCATACTATCACGGCATCTGCAGACAATGACAGTTTTGATTCCTCCTTTCTAATTTGAATGATTTTCATTTCTTCTTCTTGTATGATTGCTATGGCTAGGACTTCTAATACTATATTGAATAGAAGTTGTGAAAATGACATCCTTGTCTTGTTTCTGATCTTAGTGGGAAAGATTTTAGTTTTTGCCCTTTGAGTGTGTTGTTGCCTGTGGGTTTCTCATATATGGCCCTTATTATGTTGAACTGTGCTCCCTCTACTCTCAATTTGCTGAGTGCTTTTATCATGAATGGGTGCTGTACTTTATCAATTGCTTTTTGCACATCTATTAATATGATCATGTGATTTTTGTCTTTCCTTTTGTTTATGTGATGTGTTACATGTATTGATTTGTGAATATGGTACTTTCCTTGCATCCCTGGGATGAATCCCACATGGTCATTGTGTATGATCTTTTTAATGTATTGCTGGATGAAGTTTGTCAATATTTTGTTAAGTATTTTGGCATCTGTGATCATCAGCTATATTGGCCTGTAATATTCTTTCTTTGTTGGGTCTTTAAAATATTTTGGAATTAGGATGATGCTGGATTCATACAAACAGTTTGACAGTCTTCTCTCTTGTTTGATTTTTAGGAATAGTCTGAGAAGGATAGGGGTTAGCTCTTCCTTAAATGTTTCATAAAATTCTGAAACCATCTGGTCTAGAGATTTTGGGTGTAGCAAATTTCTTGATTACCTCTTCAACTTCATCAGCTATTATTGGTCTGTTCAGGCTTTTTGATTCTTCTTCATTCAATGTTTGGAGATTATATTTTTCTATAAATTTGTCCATTTTACCTTGGTTTTAAAATTTCTTGTCATATAAGTTTTTACAATCCTTTGTATTTCTGTGGTATCAGTTGTAATCTTTCCTCTTTCATTTCTGATTGTGTTTACTTGGGTCTTCTCTGTTGGGAACTGTTCTGACTGGTTTCAGGAGTTATAACCCACTCCCCCATGGCTAAGGCTGAGTGAGTGATTTTCGGACTGTGAGCCACTAAGGAGACAAAGCTTATCTCCCTGGCAGGAGCAATCTTTCTACTTCATTCATCTCTGGCCCCCAATGCTTGGTCAGTTAGTCAATGACGGGTAAGACCCTTCTGGGGGGACAACCTTAGCCAGGCATGATTACTTAGAAGACCCTCAAGGAAGGACTCAGGGGGCTGCAGCAAAGACGGTGTGATGGACCCTCACTCTCCAGCTATTCTGACATAGCCTGAGTCCCCACTTCTGTCTGGGAGAAGCACTTTCTGCCTCTAATCCACTTACACCTAAAAACGTGTGACAGGGGGGTGGTACAACTCTCTTCAGGCTAGAGTGGGTTCTGGGGTGACCGGGCATAAGAAAGAATTTGTAAAGTCCTGTGAAGCCTGCTTTGCTAAGAGTGCTTTCATTCATATGATAAGGGTCCAAGCTGGAAATGAGTATGTCTCCCAAAGTTTTTTTCAACCCCCTTACCTGACAGATGCTGACTCAGATTAAGCCCTCAAATTTCTTTGAAATGTTACCTGTTGTTTGATCCTTGCCACCTGACAATGATTGATGAGCTTTACCTATATTCCTGTGTGTTATGAACCTAATAAAAGGCCATTGAGGAAAGGGATTTTGGTCCTTCTCCTTTGAAAGGTTAACCACCTCTCCTCCTCAAGCAGATCATGTCTTGGTAGTTTTATTTTTATCTGTGGCAGACAGGGGGACTTGTGCGCAAAGTTTTCCCCACACTTCTCTTTTTTTCTTGTTAAGTCTGCTTAATGGCTTGTCAATTTTGTTTATCTTTTCAAAGATCCAGTTTCTGGATTTATTGATCATGTGGATTGTTTTTCAGTCTCTATGTCATTCAATTCTGCTCTGGTCTTCGTTATTTCCTTCCTTCTACTTGCTCTGGGCTGACATTTTGTTGTTGTTCTTCCCCTAGTTTTTGTAGATGTAGAGTTAGGTTGTTTATTTGAAATATTTCTATTTTTTAAGGTAAATCTGTATCACCATGAACTTCCCTTTCAAGACTATCTTCACTGTGTCCCATAAGTTTTGGACTATTGTGTGTTCATTTTTATTTGTTTCCAGAACCTTTTTTATTTGTTCCTTGATCTCATTATTAACCCATTTATTGCTTAATAGCAAGCTATTCAATCTCTATGAATGTGAGTACTTTTGAGTTTTTTCCTTAAGGTTGATTTCTAATTTCAGGCCCTTGAGGTCCAAAAAACTGTTTAATATTATTTCAATTTTCTTGAATTTGTTGAGGCTTGTTCTGCGTCCTATTATATGGTCTATCTTTGAAAATATTCCATGTGCATTTCAAAAGAATGTTTTGTTTGTTCCTTTGGGATAAATGATTCTCTCCATCTCTGTATTTGTCTCTTTCTCTTTATATATACAGAGAGAGCAAAAGAGAGAGAGAATATATATATATATATATATAGTGTGTGTGTGTGTGTGTGTGTGTGTGTGTGTGTGTGTGTGTGTGTGTGTGTGTCTTGTGTCTGGCTTAGGTTGCCCCCCCTGGGGGTCTTACCTGTCATTGACTAACTGACCAAGCATTGGGGGCCAGAGGTGGATGAAGCAGAAGCAGTGCTCCTGTCAGGTACATAAGCTTTGTCTCCTTAGTGGCTCACAGTCCAAAGGTCGCTCACTCAGCCTTAGCCATGGGGGGTGGTTATAACTCCTGAAACCAGTCAGAATGGTTCCCAATAGAGAAGACCCAAGTAAACACTATATATATACATTCTGTTAAATTCATTTGATCTAGGGCATTTTTCAGTGCCTCAATATCCTTGTTGATATATGTTTGGAAGATCTATCCATTTTTGACAATGCGGTGTTAAAAATCCCTGGTCTAAGTGTGTTGCTGTCTAAATCTTTCTTGAAGTCCTCCAGTATTTTCCTTACATATTTGGGTGGTCCTATGTTGGGTACCTATATGTTTACAATGTTTATGTCTTCTTTTGGTTTCTTCCCTTGAGAATTATCAAATGTCTTTCTGTGTCTGTTTTATGGTCTTTGCTTTGAAGTCTATTTCATCTGATATAAGTTTTGCTATTCTGGATTTTTTTTCTTGTCTATTGGCTTGGACTATTTTTTCCAACCCTTCACTTTCTGTCAGTGTAGTTCTTTTGTTCTGAGGTGTTTTTTTTTTTTAAATATAGGCACCATATGTGTGTGTGTCATGTTTTCTTATCCATTCAGCTACCCTATGTCTTTTGATTGGAACATTTAATCCATTTACATTGAAGATTATTATTGATATGTAGTTATTAATTGACATTTCACCCCCTTTCTACCTGTGTTCCATTCTCTCTCATTCTTTTTCTCCTTCTTATTAAAGCAGTCCCTTTAACATATCTTGTAGTGGTGAGTTGATGGAGGTATATTCTTACAAGCCTCTATTGTCTGGGAAACTCTTATGTTGCCTTCTAATTTAATTGAGAGCCTTACTGGATAGAGTAATCTTGGTTGCAGGTCTTTGGACTTATTTGGAATATTTTCTACTATTTTCTTCTGGTTTGTAGTGTTTCTGTAGGGAAGTCAGATGCTAGTCTTATTGGAGATCCTTTGTAAGTTACTTCCTATTTCTCCCTTGCTGCCTTTATGATTCTCTCTTTGTCCTTGAATTTTGTCATTTTAATTATAATGTGTCTTGAGGTGTGCCTCTTTGGGTTCCTCTTGATTGGGACCTTCAGTGTTTACTAGATTTGCGAGACTCTTTTTCTAATCAAATTAGGGAAGTTTTCCATCATTACTTTTTCAAGCAAGTTTTTGTTTCCCTTCCTCCTCTTCTCCTTCTTGTATCCATATTATATGGATATTATTACAGTTCGTGTTGTCCTGCAGTTCCCTTAAAACCTTTTCATTATGAGTATTTTTTACTTTTCATGCTTTTTCTGGGATTTTTTTTCTATCTTGTCTTCCAGCTCACTGATTCAGTCGTCTGCTTCATCTATCCAGATTTTGATTCCTTCTACTGTGTTCTTCAATACAGAAATTGGGTTCTTCATTTCCTCTTAGCTCTTGTTGATAGTTTCTATGTATTTTTACAAGCTGGTGTAATTTGCAGTAAGTTACTTGTAACTTCCCAATAGTTTTTTGTAATTTTCATTGAGCTAATTAAGTTTCCTTATAACCATTTCTGTGATCTCAACATTTGATAGTTAAATTGCCTCTATTTCATTTAGCATTCTTTCTGAGGATTCTTCCTTTCCTTTCATTTGAGTGTTGTTTCTTTGTCCTTCCATTATATTTGGGATGCTTCTTGTTTGCCTCTGCTTCTTAAATTGATCTGTTTTGACTCCCTGAGTTTGTGGTGTGAACTTTTATGGTGGGAAACCTGTGAGATTCATTGGTGTAGACTCCTTGGTCTCCTAAACTTGATTTTCTTGGGATGCCCTTTATGCTGTTTATGTTGGCCCTCTGGATGTAATTGGGTTTTGATTGTTTTGGGGTCATTCTTTTGTGGGTACTTCCCTCCAGCTGATTGACCAGGGATTACTCTGACCACTCTGTCTTGTATGCTGTTGTATAGGTGCTGCCAGAACAAAACCACAGAGCTCTGGAAATAAATTTATGTCCTCAAAGATATCTCCCCCCTCCACAATCCCACTATCAACAGAAAACAAACCAGTATTAAGGGTGTAAAAAGATTAAGACTATCATAAGAAAGGAGAGAAATGAACTATAGTATAAAATCTAGTAACTTAATATGTACGAACTTGCTAGACAAATGAATGTTAAAAAGCTATGCAGGATAGGAAGGATCGCAAATGATGGAGAAGACCGCAGTGGATTTTGTCTCAGTAACCTTTTGTATTTACTACTGTCCATTACTTCTGGATCCACCTCTGGTGATGTCAAATATTTACCCCATCTGACCTTAAGCAACCTTCTCTGAGACTGCCAGGAATCTACTCTCTGTGGCTATCTTCTTCAATTGGTAATCTAGTCAATCTGCTCTCAGAAGTCAGGCTTAAGCCCAATAGGACTGGGTAGAATCTCTCCTGGGGTTAAGGCTGTTGTTTCTGCTCAGGCTGCCACTGCTCAGAGGGAAATTGCCTACCTGAGCAGGATGGCTTCTGCCATAGTTCTGATGACTCAGCACTGGGATTCCAGGGTCTTCTCTCTCCCCAAAGCCTCCATTCTCATTTTCTCCTCAAGAATCTCTAGTTCACTATGTGGCTGTCTCCTTAAGTTGTTAATCTGGTCACTCTGCTTTCATCAGTTAGATTTAAGCACCAAAGATCAGGGCAGAGTCTTTCCCGGGGTTGGGGCTCTTGTTTCCACTTAGGCTATTACTGCTTGAAAGGGAGTGGTCACCCTGAGCAAGGGGGCTACTGCCATATGTTGGATGATTCAACACCAGCATCCTGTGTCTACTTTCTCAGTTTTCTCCCCAAAGTTTCTGTCTCTAGTCTCTCTTCAGACTTCACAAACCCACTCTGCCACTGCCTTTGCTGGAGCCCAGGGTAAGTGGCTACAAATGAAAATTTGTGTGTTGGCCCTTTAAATGGCACTTTGCATTTCTATCCATCCATCTCTGGCAGAGATCAACCCTTCCATTTTTTGCTGCCACTTGTCATCTGTGTACTTTTTGAGCTCTGATGCTCTAGACCTGATATCCAAGCTGAGGGTTTAGACCCCATTCTTCTCAGGTGGATAAAACTGGCCACTTAATTATCCCTCCAGCCCTGTCTCTTGTGGGCACCCAGCCAACCTTCTCAAGGTTCCACCACACTTCTTACCCACTGGTTAGTGCTGAAGATGATTCTTCTGTCTGTCCAAGGATATAAGGCTTCTCTCTTACTATTGTTCAGTTTTTGTTATTTTTTTTTTTGTTCTGTGTGATTTTTCCACAATTTAGTTGGAATTACAGATTGGTCCTGGGAGGAAGTTAGTGTAGCTTCCAGTTACTTTTCTGCCATCTTTCCTCCAGTCTGTTTTTACAATTGTTTCTCTACTTTGGTAGACTTTTAATATGGTCAGAACAGGGTGAAGAATTTCAAGTTATCTCCCCCATATTTAAATTTGAAAATTTTCTCATCACAACATTATTCCTTTACTTCCATTTTAGTCACCTGCTGGGTTTAAACCCAAGCAATCTATCCATTTGTTACCTCATGTTAAGTCTCATGATCTTCCAGTTTCTTGACTTTTTTTTTTAAAGATAGGTCACAATAGTCTCACCAGAACCCATGACCTTCCACTACACTTGACTTGCCAATTCTTAAATGTGGTTCAAACCAATGGTCTATATGCATTATCTGAATAAAATTATATAACCTGGAAAAACTGAAAGTTCCCTACCTCAAATAGTCCCTCAATTACTACTTGATAGTATTTCTACTAATTGTAGTTGGTTCAATTTTCTATTTTCCTATGTAGTTACTATCTGTCATTCAGCCAAACAAAACCAAATAGACAACATAAACTGTTCTTATAAAAATATGAACACATGAGAAATGGCCAAACCTCATGAACCGCTCACAGTTCCTGGTACATTTCTCTGTAGTCTCAGAGAAAAATGTTCTCTAGCTCAAGCTATGGTAATCCTTTCCATTGTCATTACCCAGAAACTCCTTCATTTCCTTTGAAAGTTTCTATCTCAGTCCCTTTTCCCATACTTACCCTCACTACTTGTTAATCTAAATCATCCAAAAAACATGTTCAGATATTCACTATTCAAAAGAAAATACTAATATTTAATATTATCTTTTAAATGGAGGGGAGTATTAAAAAACATGAAAAACCCTATGTCTGCCAGGTGAACAGATTCAGAATCAATGGTCATATCTCATGTTGACAGTATGTAACCTTGATATGTTGTAATGAAAAGTATACCTTACCACTGTGATCTACCATCTCCAAATTTATATAATCTCAGCTTAATCATGGAAAACTGTTTTTCTCAAAACTATAAGTTCATTTAAAATAAGGAAAGTCAGAGAATTTGTCATAGTCAAGAGGAGGCTAAGGAGAAATGACAGCTAAATATAATGTATTATCTTGGATAGGGTCATGAGAAAGAAAAAGGATATTAGGTAAAAACTAAGGAAATCTGACTAAATGAGATACTTCATTTCATAGAAATATATCAATACTGACTCAATAAGTGTAACAAATTACCATAATAATGTAGGGTATTAATAATAGGTTAAATTGTTTGTATGAGGTATATGAGAATTCTCTGTACTATCTGCTTTTTTTAAAAAATCTAAAACTATTATAAAATATTAGTCTATTAATACAATTAAAATCTAAGGTAAACCAGAAGTTAGGTAGATAGAAATGAAACACTCACCAAATTAATAATAAAGTTCATATTCACATTAGCAATTGTAGCTAAATATGTGGCCATAATACATCTCCCAATTCTAAACTCTAGAATAATGAGCAGGTTGAAGGTTACAATGGAAAGACCTAGGCTTCCCTACATTGAAGCACTTCTGTAAAACTTTCACAATGGGAGGACAGAGCTGGGTCAACCAGAACTGCTTGTGCTGTCTGGGCAGCTGGTTCTCTAGAGTTAGGAAAATGGGAAAGGGTCTGATACATACATACTATGCTGCTCTCCAAGATGCCATAAGGATTCATTAGGAGGGGATGGAGAGAGGTGGCTTAACAACAGAATAGGGTTATAGCTAATTGAAGTCTCTTGATGCAAAAACAAGGGACAGAGAGGCATTTTCTTGTAAGAGAGAGAAGACTAACTTCAGGAAAAAGGATTTATAACATGTCCCAGTTACCAGCTGTATATAAAAACCTCAACATGGGGAAGATATAAGTGCCATTGCTTAAAAGATTGACAGTTTACTCACAACTAGTCAACACTGTGAAAATTACTATGGATAGTGTTAACTTTGGAATATAAATAATAAGATCAATACAATAACAAAATTTGCAATATTGGCTTTTAAACATTAGGTTAGATTATTCTTCATTACTCCTAATGAAACTTTTAGAAACTATGAGTTGATGGCTCAATGAAAATGAACTGTTCTCACTTACCAGCATAAATTCACTGATAAATCTCTTAATTTAATTCTTTAGTGAAATTCTTTTGTTTCACATCTGAGCAGTGTTGGCTAGGCATCTTTTATTTTGGGCTTTCTTTTGGCTCTTTCACTGTCATTATGATCTAGCCTAAATGACCTTTCCTCTGCTTCAGTGGCTTTTACTTTGCTGACTCATTCTATTTCCTAATTTTTAAATTCCAGGGCCTGTGTGTATAGGGCATAAAAAGTTATTCAGTCAAATTTGTTACTTGTCACCATTGTATAGAAAAAAACAGATCCACTGAATATGTACATTTTTCTGCTGAATTTGATGTATTTATGGTAGGCTCTGCAGTTTCCTCAACCAGATTTATTTTTCTTTGCATTTATTCTCCAAAGCCCAAGTATAGCATATAGAGTTAACAAATAACTTTTCCCAATGACACTGTGTCTTACGATATTCATAGGATTGGTGCTAAAAATACTGCTTCCTTTACCATCTCTCTTATCAATTATTGTGCTGAAATATTTTCTACAATTATACCACCAAAGATAAGATAGAGTAGGAATATTTAAAATATTGATGTATCTAATATACTATAACTGCTTATTATTCTTAGGGGGTTATTTTCTCAGTACAAGTTGATAAATTAAGTAAGATTTATACTCTATGTCTTTACTCTGAGGCAACAAATACCTTTAAAGTGTTGAACTTAGCATGATGTAATTGAAAAGGGAGACTTCTCCTCTCCAAATACCCAAAAGATGTTCCAGATTTAAATATGATAGGCAACTCTGTCACTTAGTTTCTCAGTGTCAATATTCACATTCCAACTGGAGTGATCTTTTTGAAATACAAATTTGAACTTCTTTTGATCCCTGTACTCTTATCATATTTAAAAAATTAGAATAATTTATTATTGTTCTTAGGTAAAGCCTAACATACTTACTGTCTCACATTGTACTCCCCATCTGCTCTCTGGGATTGTCATATGCATCTTCTTCAGTTACTAAACTCTTGGCACTCCTGGCCACAGGGCCTTGACATTTAATATGTTCTCTTCCAGTGAAGTTTTCTCTTTACCACTACCACCACTTATGCAACTTTTATGCAAATCTTTTTCTTCAGATCTAGACATTATATATATATATCCTGTATACACACACACACACACATATATACATACATACATATGCACATATATACATACATATGTGTATATTACATTTAAATAGCTTTATTACCCCATTACATGTTCTTACATGTAATGCAAGTGAAAGGTAGCCTGAGGGTCATTAGGAATAAGAAATCAAGATGAAGAGATGAAGGAACACATAAATTGTCATGATGATCTGGTTTTGGTATAGCACATTGGAGCAGTAGTCAGATAAGTATTATTGTGGTATTCATAGAAAAGAGGGTATAGAATTGGGGACTCAATATTTTGGAATTTTTTTCAGTCTGTTTACCATATCTTACATGAAGTGTTTTCTCTGGCTTTGAACTGATGGAAAATGTAGAACTTATCTCTGCTTTACATCCTTACAATCTGAAAATATTTCTAAAAGTGCAGGGGCAAGCTGGCTCTGCATGACTACAGGAAGCTTTTACTGACGTGACATTGGCACTTAATACTTGTTAATTTTGTTCCTGATGACCATTGTTTTTATCAGGATCTTAGGTACTCAACAAACAACTTACAGTAATGTTTTTGAGGACCATTGAGCTAGTTCTTAGATAGCTATAACACTTTTTGAATATGTAGTTCTAGGGGGACAGGCTACTCTGTCACTGAATGATTGGCATGTCATCTCTACACTCAAAATTGAGGACTTGTGAGGGAGAGAGAATCTATTGCTAAACCCCTCAGATACTGCTCCCATCAAAGAAAAATAAATTCCTTCTGAACCACATTTACTTCTATTGTTTACATGAAATTTAACTTCATTGTAATTTTAAAGGACCACTGTTGTATATGTGATCTGCTGTTGACTCAAACACCATTATGTGGAGCATGACTGTCATTTGTAACTAACCTAAGAAAAAGGAAAAGCTATGACCATGGAGCCCTTATAATCTTTTAATGCAACTTTGATATTTAGCTCTGTTTTTGTAGTTACACCATTCTCTCAATAGACAGAGTGAGGCAGATGGAATCATTCCCAGCCCACTGCTCATGATCCAAGCTGAGTGTTAATTATACTGGGTCATTTCACATGTAGTGTATCTGGCAAGGCATGGGAAGAAAATCTGTTCACATAGGCTGTGTAGTATAAGGTAAGGAATGATGCAGTATGAAGGGAGGGTTATCTGAATTCACCTTTGATATCTAGGCTGAAAATAAACAAAGTTTTATCTGGATGATGGCAAATGAGTCATGCTACCTGAGATTATTTTTTTATAAAATCAAGATAATGTCTATGTGACAATGTAATTGTAAAAGTATTAACTATTGAGGTGAAAATCCATGTGGGATATTGATGTTGACAATGGCAGTCACATTTCTCTGTAATACTAGAGCAAGGTGCAAACAGGCCATCTAATCAGTAGAATAAAAATATTACAAATGTTTTCATTATCCAAAATAAATAATTTAGGGCACTACCACTGTTGTATACTACTATTTTAAAATAAATTTTCTATTTGGATTTATTTTTCATAATTGGCCATGTTAGTTATTACTATAAATAAAGACTTCCCTTCCTTTTTTTTTTCCTACCAAAGACATTTTCTCTGGATTTTGCAGTCATTTCAATCTCACCAGTTTTCTGACCACATAGTAAAAGCAAAGGATCAATATTGAGTTGCCTGAAGAAAAGCAATCAAGGTCATTTAAATCAATATGTTTAACTTGCAATCACTTATACTGAATGTTTGCAAAAACACAAAGCTTAATTCTCTGAAGCTCCTTTGGAGTCAGCAAAAATTTTCTACAGGAATTCTATGTGTGTTTCATTTTAAATGTGGAAAATGAAGACAAATAATTTTTAAAATATTTTCAGTGAGTAATTTGTCCATATTAAACTGTAAATGCATTAAAACATTTCTTTGAAAATGATTGCAAAGAATATAGTAAATTGATTCTGAACTTGTGAATATTAGGGTAGTTGTCAGTCTCCTTGAAGGTAATAGATCAGTAGTGTATTTCTTATTTTTATTGTATAATTTTTGACTTTTGTTAAATTTACAGTTCTTTATTTTTTTAATTTACTGTTTTTTCCAGGTACAGTTGTCCAGCCTTTTTCCCTATTGTTCTCCCCTACACTGTCCAATCTCATTCCCACAGTCAATCCCCACCCCATTGTCTGTGCCCACGGGTCCTCTATTCATGCTCCTTTGCATGCCTGTTCCCCTTCTTTCCCCTGTTATACCCCTCCCCTGCCCCTTTGCTCACTGTCTGTTCTTTATTTCCTAGTCTCTAGTTCTATTGTGCTCATTTGTTTGTTTTGTTGATTAGGTTCCACTTATAAGTGATATCATGTGGCATTTTTCATTCACTATCTGGCTTACTTCACTTAGCATAATGCTCTACAGTTCCATCCTTGCCGTCGTGAAAGGTAAGAGTTCCTTTTTACTTTCTGATACATAGTATTCCATTGAATAAATGTACCACAGTTTTCTGATCCAGTCATTTACTTAGACTATTTCCAGTATTTGGCTATTTTAAATTGTGCTGCTATGAACATTGAGATGCATAGGTTCTTTTTAATTGCTGATTCAGTATTCTTAGGTTATAGTCTCAGCAGTGAAAGTGAAGGATCTAAAGGCAGTTCCATCTTTAGTTTTCTGAGGAAATTTCATACTGTTTTCCACAGTGACTGCACCACTATGTATTTCTATCACCAGTGTACAAGGGTTCCCTTTTCTCCACAATCACACAAGCACTGTTGTTTGATGATTTATTAATGATGGCCATTGTGATTGGTGTCAGGTGGTATCTCATTTTGGTTTTAATTAGGACCTCTCTAATGGCTAGTGATGTTGAGCATTTTTACATGTGTCTCCAGGCCCTCTGTATGTCCTCCTTGGAGAAGTGTCTGTTCAGGTCCTTTGCCCATTTTTAAAATTGGACTTTTTGTCTTCCAGGTGTGAGTTCTTCATATATTTTAGAGATCAAACCCTTGTTTGAGTTATCATGGCAAATGAGTTTTCCCCTATGATTGGTAACCTTTCTGTTCTGTTGATGTTTTCTTTAACTATGTAGAAACTTTTTAACTTGATATGTCTCAATCATTTTTTCTTTGCTTTATATCACTTGCCCTAGGAAATGTATCAGTAGAAATATTGCTGTGTGGGATATCTGAAAATTTCCTGCCTATGTTTTCATCCAGGACTTTCATGATGTCACAACTTATACTTAAGTCTTTTATCTATCTTGAGTTTTTTTTTAAATATATGATTTTTAGTTTAATTGTTGTTCAAGTACAGTTTTCTGTCTTTTACTTCCATGCCAGGTCACCAAACCAGTCCTCCCCCCTCTTTCACATTTCCAACCCCACAAGTTTTTGTCCATGTGTCATTCATGCTTGTTCCTGTGAACCCTTCCCCTTTTCCCCTGAAATTCCCTCCTCTCTTCCCTCTGGACACTGTCAGCCTGTTCTGTATTTCAGTGTCTTTGGTTATATTTTGCTTGTTTTTTGTTTTGTTGTTTAGGTTCCTGTTAAAGGTGAGATCATGTGATATTTGTCTTTCAACACCTGGCTTATCTCACTTAGCATAATGCTTTCCAGTTCCATCCATGCTGTCGCATAGCGAAGGAGCTCCTTCTTTCTTTTTTCTGCCACATAGAATTCCATTGTGTGAATGTACCATTGCTTTTTGCTTCATTCATTTACTGATGGGCACCTAGGTTGCTTCAAATACTTGGTTATTGTAAATGGTGCTGCTATGAACATTCAGGTGCATAGGTTCTTTTGGATTGGTGTTTCAGGGTTCTTAGGTTATAATCATAGCAGTTGAATTGTTGGATCAGGAGGCAAATCAATTTTTAGTTTTCTGAGAAAATTCTACAGTTTTCCATAGTGGTTGGACCAGTCTGCAATCCCACCAACAGTGCACTAGGGTTCCCTTTTATCCATAACCTCTCCTACACTTGTTGTTTGTTGCTTTGTTTATGATGGCCATTCTGCCTGATGTGAAGTGGCATCACATTGTGGTTTTAATTTTCATCTCTCTGATAGCTAGTGATATTGAGCATCTTTTCATGTACCTCTGGATACTCTGTATGTCCTCCTTGGAGAAGCATCTGTTCAAGTCTTTTGTCAATTTTTTAATTGGGTTACTCATCTTCTTAGAGTAGACTCCTGTAAGTTCCTTATATATTTTGGAGTTTAAACCTTTGTCTGAGGTATCATCGGCAACTATATTTTTCTATATGGTTGGTTCTCTTTTTATTTTAATACTGTTTTCTTTAGCCGTGCAGAACCTTTTTATTTTGATGAGGTACCATTTGTTTATTTTTTCTTTTATGTCCCTTGCTCTAGGGGACAAAAAGTAAACATGTTGCTGCGTGAAATATCTAAGATTTTCCTGCGTATGTTCTCCTCTAGGACTTTAATGGTGTTATATCTTATATTTATGTCTTTTATCCACCTTGAATTTATTTTTGTGTATTGTGTAAGTTGGTGTTCAAGCTTCATTTCTTTGCTTGTAGCTGTCCAGTTCTCACAACATCATTCGTTGAAGAGGCTATCTTCATTCCACTTTATGTTCCTGCCCCCTTTGTCAAATATTAATTAACCATAAAGATTTGGGTTTATTTCTGGGTTCTCTATTCTGTTCCACTAGTCCATGTGTCTGTTTTTTTGCCAGAACCAGACCATTTTGATTACAGTGGCCTTGTAATATAGTTGGGTATCAGGTATTGTGATCCCTCCTACTTTGCTTTTCTTTCTCAAAATTGCAGGAGCTCTTTGGTGTTGTTTATGCTTCCATATACATTTTTAAATTGTTTGTTCTAAGTTTGTGAAATATGTCATTCGCACTGGAATAGGTATTCCATTAAATCTGTAAATTGCTTTGGGTAGTATGGACATTCTGATGATGCTAATTCTTCCAATCCATAAACACGGTATATGTTTCCATTTGTTTGTGTCTTCCTTGATTTCTTTCTTCAGTGTTGTGTAGTTTTCTGAATATAGGTCTTTTATATCCTTGGTTAGGTTTATTCCTAAGTATTAAAATTTTTTTTTTGCTATATCAAAAGGGATTTTTTTCCCTTGATTTCTGCTTCTGCTGCTTCATTATTGGTATACAAAAATGCCTGTGATTTCTGGATATTGACTTTGTATCCTGCTGTTTTGCCAAATTCATTTATTAGGTTGAGCAGTTTTTGGGTAGAGTCTATAGGATTTTCCATGTACACTATCATATCATCTGCAAACAGTGACAGTTTTGTTTCCTCCTTTCTGAATTGGATGCCTTTTATTTCCTTTTCTTGTCTTATTGTTGTGGCTAGGACTTCCAATACTACATTGAATAGAAGTGGTGAAAGTGGACATCGTTGTGTTGTTCCTAATCTTGGTTAAAGAGCTGTTAGTTTTTCCCCATTGAGTATGATGTTGGCTCTAAGTCTCTCATATATGGCTTTTATTATGTTGAGGAATGCTCCCTCTATTCCCACTTTGTTGTGTGTTTTTATCATAAATGGGTGCTATACCTTGTCAAATTCTTTTTCCCCATCTATTGATATGATCATGTATTTTTTGTCTTTGCTTTTTGTTTATGTGGTGTATTACATTAACTGATTTGTGAAAATTGAACCTTCCTTGCATCCCTGGGATGAATCCCATGTGGTCATGGTATATGACCTTTGTAATGTATTGTTGGATGTGGTTTGCCAATATTTTGTTGAGAATTTTAGTGTCTATGTTCATCAGTGATATTGGCCTAAAGTTTTCTTTCTTTGTTGTGTCTTTATCTCGTTTTGAAACTAGGATGATGTTGGCTTCATAAAAAGAGTTTGGGAGTCTTCTATCATTTTGAATTTTTTGAATAATCTCTGAAGGATAGGAGTTATCTCTTCCTTAAATGTTTTGTAGAATTCTCTTATGAAACCATCTGGTCCAGGACTTCTGTGTGTTGGCAGATTTTTTTATTATGGCTTCAGTTTCATCTCCTGTTATTGGTCTGTTCAGGCTTTCTGCTTCTTCTTCATTCCATGTTGGAAGATTATATTTTTCTAGAAATTTGTCCATTTCACCTAGGTTTTCAAATTTCTTGGCATACAGCTCCTCATAGTCATTTCTTATAATCTTTTGTATTTCTGTGGTGTCGGTTGTAATCTCTCCTCTTTCCTTTCTGATTGTGTCTATTTGGGTGATCTGTCTTTTTTTCTTGATGAGCCTGCTTAAAGGCTTGTCAATTTATTTATCTTTTCAGAGAACCAGCTCCCGGATTCATTAATCCTTAGGATTGTGCTTTTAGTCTCTATGTTATTTAATTCTGCTCTGATTTTGGTTATTTCCTTCCTTCTACTAGCTCTGGGCTGTCTTTATTGTTGTTCCTTGAGCTCTTGTAAGTGAAGGGTTAGGTTGTTTGTCTGTAATGTTTCTATCTTTTTTAGGTAGTCCTGTATTGCTATGAACTTTCCTCTCAGGATTGCCTTGGCTGTGTTCCATACATTTTGAGTTGTTGTGAGTTGATTTTCATTCATTTCCAGAGATTTTTTATTTTTTTCTAATTTGTTTCTTGATCCATTCATTGTTTAATAGCATGCTATTCAATCTCCATGATTTTGAGTGTTTGGGGTTTTTCCC
>PVKM010009553.1:0-36683 GCA_004027735.1 Carollia perspicillata
GGAGTTTCGCCCCGGGTTGTTTTTGTCATCTCTGAAAGAACACACAGCACCAATGCTGAAGGAGGTGGCTTTGAAAAGAGTTCCTGGTGTATCAGGAAGTGTTCAACCCTTCATAATCTCCCATTTATTCCTTTCCCAAGGGTATCTGCAATATCCCTGATATGCAAGGTTCTATAGGCAATGCCAAAATCTGACCCCATCATACCTCCTGAAGCTAGCATGTTATTGGAAAGGTAGCCTCACACTTAGGTAGGTAGCCCTACAACAACTGGGGATGACAGCTTTGCTGGGTGTCCAAAGAGGGGCAGAGATTGTCCAGGCCAACAGAACTCAAAGGGGAGAGAGGAAGAGCTCTGATTTGTGAGGTGATCAGGGTCAGTTTCTTGGAGAAGGTGGCTTTAATCTGGACCTCGAAGGACAGAGAGTGATTGAGTGGATTGGTAAGAGAGAATGTTCAAGTAGAGCAAAGCACAGGAGCCAAGGCCCAGAGGCACCAGCAGAGCCTCTGCCTGCACACTGACTGGCACGTCTCTGGGATCAGTTAGATCTCCTCCCGCTTGCCCACCTCATCCTGCTCTTCTGGCTCAAATCTGCTGGAGTTCTTTGCTTTCTGCTTGGCTGCTTGACTCAACACTGTTATTCCAGCCATTCTCATTTTGGGGGGCGGGGGGTTGCCCAAACTCAGCACTACCAGGAGTGGACATTTTGGATTATCACAACTTGGGGGGCAATGTGTTACTGGTATCAAGAGAGTCAAGGTCATCCTGCAATGCAAAGAATTGCACATTTTTTGCAGAAAAGAATGTGAAGTATTGTCTGAGGTTGACAGACCCTGGGTTATTTTATTTAACCCATGTCCTCCCACCTCCCAGAAAAAAAGATGCTTTAAGATGATAATTTTCTTCAAACTCAGTGGTGACATTTACCCTGGGACCTGAGTATCAAGGCCCCAGCTTTGAGGACCCTATAGAGAAATTGTTCCCCTGCCCACTTGTCCAACAGGGGTGGGGGCAGAGAGTCAGCAGCTACATGTCCCAGGAAAGAGGAGAGGCAGAGGAAAGAGGACATGCCAGCTTGAGGATTAAAGCCTTATTTAGGCTCTTTGAAAAGGTGTTTCTGTCAAGAAGGACAGGTAGAAACACTTTTCCAGGTGTTAAGGGGAAAAGAATCAGATATAGAAGCAAAAAGATTGTGCTTGTTAGCTTGCTAGGGCTACTGTAAAAAAAATACAGCGAATGGGAGTGTGAAGAAGAGAAACTTACTGTCTTGCAGTTCTGGAAGGCAGAGGCTGAGACCCAGCTGTGCTCAGGGTTGGTTCCTTCTGAGGCTGTGAGGGAGACTCTGTTCCTTGCCTTTCCCCTAGCTTCTGGCAGCTTCTGGGCAATCCTAGGTGCAGCAGCCTCACCTCTTTCTCCGCCTTCATCTTCACATGGAGTGATGTGTGTGTGTGTCCAAGTTTTCCCTTTTAATAAGGATACATACAACTAAATTAGGGTCCAGACTGAGGACCTTCCTTGAACTAATTACATCTACAACAACCCTATTTCCTAATAAGGTCACATTTTGATGCCCAAGGGGTTAGGACTTCAACATGTCAATATTGAGGGCACATCGTTCAACATGTAATAGCATGCTAACCATCTTTCCTGCTTGTAAACTTCCATAGCATTTACTCTGTGCTTTACAACTATCAACAAGGCCATGTTACTAATCTTTTTATAGAAATTTTACATGGGATACTTCTTCCATGGGGCTGTAAGCTTCCTGAAGGGAGAGGCTGGGGCAAGCAAGCATGCAGAGATTTTATAAAATGGAGAGTAAGACAAATATTTAAGTGCCTTGAAAATGCAAACTATCTCAGTACTGAAGGCTGTTTTTTTTTTTTTTTTTCTGTTTTAAAGAGAAAGAGGGGAAGAGGAAAAAGAGGAAGAGAAACAGCAATGTATAGTTACCTCTAGTGTGTTGGGGACCTGGCCTGCAACCCAGGCATGTTCCCTGACTGGGAATTGAACCAGTGACCCTTTGGTTTGCAGGCCCGCGCTCAATCCAGTGAGCTACACCAGCCAGGGGAAGGCTGTTTTTTTGTATAAACAAAAAAAATTTGTTTATACATATGTAGAAAAAGAAAAGAAAAATCAAGTCACTTTATTGACAGTTTCTGCCAGGACTCTTGTTTGTTGTTGTTGTTGTTTTTGTTTCTTTGAGGAGAAGAAAGCTATTTGAGTTTGAAGTCATTGAATTACCCATGTGGTTTGCATTTTACTTTCCCCTCTTTTATTTTATTATATTATATTATATTATATTTTATGTCTGTCTTCTGACAAGGTAGCAATCAGTGGAAAGAAAATCTTTTTATGTAGATAAAAATCTGTGACCGATGGAGCAGCTGGAGTGAGGGAAAGAAGGAATATAAATACACCAATAAACACCAAATGCCTTTGGAAATCATTTATTTATTCACTGAAAGTTATTACTGACAGTTTTTAAAGATGTAACTATAAAATTCATAACTCTTGCTATTTCTCTGAGATACTTTGATCAGAGAATTCATTTTATTTCAGCTTTGGTGTGGCTCATAAAAGCTGTCTGGCAGCTACCAGAACCCACCGACCGGCAGGCCCAGCACTGTGTTTTCAGATTTTATACTTCACCTGTACGTGGTATGTGACATCTAGGAGTTGCTAAGCTGATAAGTGACAAATTAATTTGCAATTAAATGAATCTAGTTTATGGATTTCTAGACTAATAGAATTTGTGATTACTGTGGATGATGGCAATCACTTATATCTAATCCAAGACTCCAGTTGATTAACCTTCATCAGCCTTTTTCGTGCTGATGATTGTCTAAAGGCCTTTTCTCAGAGTGCCTCTGGCCAGCTGCTGCCTGAGCACATGGTACAGGCTAAGCATCTTCTCAGGTGAAAGTGGATGAGGGGTAAAAAGACTGGGCAAGGGGCAGAGATGGCTTTGTCCCTCAGTCTTTGTCCCATCTAGCAGGCTGGCTTTGGAGAAGGCATAAGGGAAAAGGAGAAGGAGAAGTTTGAAAGGAGATGGAAATGTGAATTAACCATAATATTCAGAAGATTTTTGTTCTGCTTCAGCAGGAGCAATAGCATCAATTACTCAAATCACTCTAATTATGAGTATATTTGTTCCTTTGAACTTTATTAGTCTATCTCCCTTTGGTAGACTGTGGTCAGTGGCTAAATAGACTAAGGTAAAGACAAATGCTTTTAGCTGTTATGAAAGATCCTTTCGGAAACTGGCTTATCCTCTTCTTGCTACTGCTACTCAAACATCACAGAACCTATATTAAGTGAGAAAGGTCATACATAAAACAAACCACGTGATTTAATGGGGAAGCAGATGGGTGATGGGATCCAAAGATATGTGTTTATTTCCTTTCATCTGTTCATGTATAGATGGCTTACCTCCTCTGTTCTAACTTCTATACTAAATGCTAAGGTGCTTAGCATATTTTTACAAAAATATAAGGGACAGGATCTTTGCTAGCAGATAATTTTCAGTATACCAGGAGAAATTGAAGAATAAACATTATTTATAGTGCAACATAATAAGTGTTGTAAGAGTTTGGTTAGCATCGGGGAATAAGAACATAAATCTGTTGAGGGGCATCAGGGGAGTCATAGAAGTAAGTATTGGAATTGGGGTTTGAAGTTTATATAGAAATTTTCCAGGTGGACAAGCATGGAGAAGGCATTTTAAGTACAGGAAGTAATTGAACTAAGAGGGGCTAATTTCAACTTGGCCAGTGTGGCTCAGTTGTTCGAGCATCATCCTGCAGACTGAAAGCTGTGGGTTTGATTCCTGGTTAGGGCACACGCCTGGGTTGTGAGTTTGGTCCCCAGTCAGGGCACATATAAAAGGTGACTGATCAATGTTTCTCTCTCTACATTGGTGTTTCTTTCTCTCTCTGCCTTCCTCCTTTCCACTCTCTCTAGAATAATAAAAGAAAAAATAAAAATAAAATATAAAATAAATAAATAGAAGAATTAATTTCTTCCAAAATGTAAAAATAGAAAATGCAGGATACAAGTGTAAACACTTAAGCAAAGTCAGATTATGAAGGGTCCCCTTTGCCAAACTAGTTATTTTAGAGGTTCTGTTGTAGAATATGAGGTATCATTGGTGAATAATAAAAAGGATAATATTTGCAAATTCAAATTATTACCATAACAATGATATAAAAGATGAGTTGAAAGATGCATTTTAAATACCACTGATAATCTATTATATCAATAAGCCAAAAGAGAAAAATATCAGTCATATCAATAGATGCAGAAAGAGCATTTGACATAATCCAATGTACATTAATGATAAAAATTTTCCTTAAACCAGGAAGAGAGAAGAACTTTCTCAACTTGATAGACAATATTTATCAAAAAGAAAAAAAAAAGAAGAACTACAGATACATCAAACTTAATTGTAAGAAACTCAAAGCTTTTCCACTAAGATCAGGTACTGATCTTCAACATTGTACTGGAAGTCTATCTAAATACAATAAGACAAAAGAAATAAAAGCTATTCATGTTGGGAAGGAAGGAATAAAATTGTCTTTGTTCACAGATGATATGATCATCCATATAGAACATATGAAGCAATTGACAAAAAATGTATTGGAATGAGCAATTTTAGCAAGTTTGCAAGATAGTTAATATACAAAAGTCAATCACATTCTTATACACCAACAATAAGCAAGTGGAGTTTTGACATGCGAAACATAATGACTTTTACATTACTACACAAAAACTATTAAATACTTAGGTACAGATCTAACAAAATCTGCACAAGATCTAGATGATAAAAACTACAAAACTCTGATGAACAAAATCAAAAACTAAATCAATAAAGAGACGTTGCATGTTCATGATAGGAAGACTCAATGATCATCACAATATCAGCTCTTCCCAACTTGATCTATAGAGTCAATACAATCCCAGTTGGAATCTGAGCAAGTTATTTTGTGTAGATTGATAAATTTATTCTAAAGTTTATAGTGAGAGGCAAAAGGCATAGAATAACCAAAATGCTATTGAAGAAGAACAAAGTTGGAGGACTGACACTTGTTGACTTCAAGAGTTGCTATAAAACTCCATTAATCAAGACATGGTGGTATTGGCAAAAGAATAGACAAATACATTAGTGGAACAGAATAGTTAGGTCAGAAATAGACCCACATCAGTATAATCAAATGATCTGTGATAAATAAGCCAAGGCAATACAATGGAGCAAACATAGTTTTTCAACTAATGGTGTTAGGACACTTGAATATCCACATACAAAATATTAAACTAGACAAAGACTTTACACCCTTTGGAAAAATTAACTCAAAATGGACCGTAGACTAAATATAAAATGCAAATTTATAAAACTTCTAAAAGATAACATAGGAGAAAATCTAGATGACCTTGGGTATGACAATGACTTCTTGATAAAACACCAAAGGCATGATTTGTGAAAGAAGTGTCAAATAAAATGAACTTCATGAAAATTAAAAACTTCTACTCTACAAAAAACAATATTAAGAGAATGAGAAGATAATCCACAGCCTGGGGAAAAACATGTACAAAAGACATCCTATAAAGGCTCATTATCTAAATATACAAAAAAGTCTTAAAACCCAATAAAAAAACTCCAAAAATTTGATTAAAAAATGGGCCAAAAACCTTAACTGACACATCAAAAAAGATATACAGATGGCAATTAGCATACGAAATGATGCTTCACATCATATATCACCAGGAAAATGCAAATTAAAATAACTCTTAGAATGGCCAAATCTGGAAAACAGCAACACTAAATTTTGGCAAGAATGTGGAACAACAGAAACCCTCACTCATTGTTGGCGGGAATGCAAAATGATATAGCCACTTTGGAAGGCAGTTTGGTGGTTTCTTACAAAACACTCTTACCAGTAATTGTACTACTTAGCATTTACCTAAAGGTGCTGAAAACTTATGTCCACACAAATGCCAATGCATGAATAGTTACAGCAGCTTTGTTCACAATTGCCATAACTTGGAAGCAACCAATACATATTTTAGTAGGTAAATATGGTACATCCAGACAATAAGATTTTATTTGGCTCAAAAAGGAAATGAGCTATAAAGCCATAAAAAGACATGGAGAAGTCTTAAATGCATATTGCTGAGTGAAAGAAGTCTATCTGAAAAAGCTACTTATTATATAATTTCAACCATATGACATTGTGTAAAAGCCAAAACTATGGAGACTAAAAAGTTTGGTGGTTATAAGGATTTGGGCAGAGAAGAGATAAATAGGCAAAGCATAGGGAAATGTTAGGGTAGTGAAAGTACTTTATATGGTACTAGAATGATGAATATGTGTCATTATACATTTGTCCAAACCCATAAATTATACAACACCAAGAGCGAACTGTAATGTAAACAGTGGACTTTGGGTGATTATGATGTGTCAGTGCAGGTCCATCACTTTTAATGAATGCATCATTTTGGAGTTTGATAATGTGGAATGCTATCCGAGTGTGGGAGTGGGGACTATGTGAAAAATTTCTGTACAATTTTTCTGTGAACTTAAAACTGCTCATCTGATAGCTGTTAGACTTAGTGTTCATCGAAGAAAAAAAAAGTTCATGTTTGGAGGGAATGTCTCTTTATTGTGCTTAGACAACTTTGTCATTGTGAATCATAGTGGCTTCTCCTTGGCAAAATCTACTGGAAACTATTCCACTGATTCTCCCATCTGCCACTCTTTCAAGTTTCCTCTGCAGAGAGCGGCACATAACTCTCCAAACATCACGACTGGCTTCTAAAGCAAGATTCCTTTCTGTAGGAAGCCTAGTTAGCCACTAGCCTCTTCTGTCTTGTCCTCCAATGGCTCTTTAGCTCTCTCTAATGACAGTCTGTTTTCCAACTAATTAATGTTGAGACAACTCAGCCCTGAACCTCAACTTGAAAATGTTAGTGTCATGGAGAGAGAACACTTAATCAAATGACTTGTGATTATTCAACAAAGATATGTTTTCTGATTCAGCCTTCTACCCTTTCTGAGGCATTTGGTTTTCTTTGTCACAATTGTTGCTTGAGAAGGCTTTGCTATGGCGGGATGGCCTTGGGCATCAGTGTGTTACTGAAGGGGAGCAGACAGATACGACAATATGATGAAGATGCTGCATTTTCATTGAACTCAAGGGTATTTTTAAACAGTGCCTCACTGGCTGTTAACTTCTAAAAGTTCAGTCTCTTACCACATCCATTTGTATATGATGGTAAAGACTAGAATTGGCTCCTCTAAAGCAATCTCAATCACATTACCTGTTGTACATTTGGTGAAATACTGATAATCTCTTCTCCCCAAATGGTAGCATTCCCAGTCTAGCAAAGTGGGATGGAGGCAATGGGGAAGAAACATCTCTTTCCCCATGTCTCCCTATGTTGACTCTACTCTCCGGCTTAACCAAACTATTAGGGAACTTCAAATTGGTTGAGTATGTTTTATGCTGTCTTGATTTTGATCACACCAATATATTGGCCACGAATTCTTTCCTCTTATAATCAGCCTAGATGATCCTACTCATTGTGGATTCTGGCTCTACCACTTACTTAGCTGTGTAATCTTGGGCAGATTCCATACTTTCTCTTTGACTCAGTTTTCTAACGTTTTAAATTAAAAAACATGATGGTGCCCATGGCTACTCATGATGTGGTCCCAGACCAGCAGCACCAACATTTCTCAAGTATTTGTTAGAAACATAGAGGCTCAGGCCCCACCTTAGACCTACTGAACCTTCATCTGGATTTTAGTAAGATCCCCAGGGAATATATATGTACTTTCACATTGCAGGTTCTCTGATGACACCTACATGATTGGGTTGTTAGGGGGATTAAGGGCGATGGTAGAGGTAAAGCAGTTAGAACTTGATCTAGATGCTAAGTGCTGGATAAGTGTTAATTATTATTTATTTTACTTTACATCAATATATACCTTCAGTGGCAACTTTCCTGTCAAGCTTCCTATCATCTTTCCACTGTCCTCTTCTCATTTAATTCTCCATCTTTTGTTTATGTTCCATAAAAATCTCTGTAGGTACTTTTAACAATGTACTGGACCTTTCTCTGTCTAACTCAAAGATTGCTAAGGGCACAGAAGCATCTTTTCTCACCCTGCCCTCTGGGTTCAGAATAGTGCCACAAGAACACGTATAAATACCAGTTGAATAAATGATGCACACACACACCCCTGATAATCACAATGACAGATACTAACAGCACCAACTGGGTGACATGAAGAATACTTAGTAGAAAAACTAAAGGAATGCTGAGGTATTCTTAAGAAATATCCTTAGTGAGGGTGAGATTCAAGCTGTTTTTTGAATGGCACAGATGTTCAAGTGGTTAAGAGAAAGAAATTGTGTAAATTCTGGGTGCCGGTAATGATGTGAGTGAGACTTTAAGAAGAGATTGTGAGTAACAGATTCAAAGGAGCAAGAACTGATGCATGTTTCTGGAACAGAGAGTTCTTTGCAGAACTCTTACAGAAAACAGAAGTTGTGAATTCACATACTTAAGATCCTGAGTACCAAGCAAAGTCTGACATTAAAGAAACTGAAAGTTTTTGAGTTGAAAAGTAGCATGCCTAACATGTCTTTAAAAAAGGAAAATCAAAATAGAAAAAGCTTATCGATCACATCTGCTTCTTAAGTAGTTCTATGGAGAATGAGGCTAATGATGCCCATCCAGAATGGGAGTATTCTGTAAAAGGATACAGGTAGAACGAAGGCACAGAATGATAGAGCTGGTGCATACCAGCAAAGCAAAGATTCATTTCACTCATGGTGTGCTATCTTTTGTTTTCTTTTTGTCCCCCAAACTTGAAGAGGAAAACATAGCTTTCAAGTGACCATGCAGTCACTTGTGGATTGTTTCAAAGTTTTTGTTGTTGTTTTACTTGTCACAGGTGGCAGTGTTTTCTAACACATAAATAGTCTGAATTTCTTCTGCAAAATTATAGTGAAACAGAATTAAGCAATTCAAATGGCCATTTTCGGTCCTGAATCTGACTTGGTGCAAACTGCTTAGGAGTACTAAATACCAGTGTTGGGCTGATGCTGGGGGTGTGGGGTCAGGTGGCCTCACTCACTGGCTCCTTCAGTGACAGTCTTGCAGGTTGGTGCTTCAGAAAATTTCCCAGCATCTCTAGGCCATTGGCCAGAGAAACAAACTACAGAACATGCTCATCAGTCTGCAGATATCTAAGGATATTTTATGTGGATTCTCCAGAATGAAGTACAGGCTTCCCAACATTTCCATTGGAGGTGAATTTACTAAGAAAGAGGTTCTAAGAAAAGCTGGTTTGTTTTTAATATTCTGTACTTCCTTTGTGTTGTAGATAAAATAAGAGTCAAAGAGAATCAGGAGAGCATCAAATCTCTTACAATTAAATTTCCTGTTGACTGAGTCTTTTCTGGATTGTACTCCTTCTGGGAAGGCATGTGACATTATTTTCATTCCTCGTTGTTCAGAAAATGTGTAGACCACATGGAAATAAACAGAAGGAACTCAATAAAAACTTACTAAAGAGTTGAAGTTCAAAAATGTCTTTAGTAAGTGTCCATTTGCTCATTATACTGGTAGTTTTCCTGGTACTTTATGTAAGCAGATGAGGCAGCTGAGTAACATGTATTATATCTTGGACTCCAGTCACAGTCTCTATTCACAGCTCCTTGAGGTCATAAATCCCCCTCTCGGAAATCATGCTTGCTGTGCTCATGGATAGAAAGTCTATTAGGACAAGCTTCTTGGGAGGAAACAGAATGACGGAATCACAGCATTGTGTAAAGAGCCTTGTTAGAGGGAAAGGCGAGAACACGGGCATAAACACTGATAATAAACATAATTTTTATCTATAACATGATGTAATACCCTGTAAATAAGAGCAAATATCTGCTATTTGTGTATTATATGCCATCCTTTGTGAATTCTCATTTATTACTTACACAATCTCTGTTAAACAGGCATTAATAATTTCTCTGTTTAACATAGGAAGACATTAAAGTCCTGAAAATTATGTAGTTTACCTATATTCAAAGAGTATAATAAAAATAAATGCTTACTTTAATTTATATGATTTCTAGTGAATTTGCACACTTACTCCCATATATTTATTGGTCATTGCTTTTTCTAATGAATGTCTTCTAGTGTGCTTCTATATATACTATTTTATGATTAATGAAACATCTGCCTATAGGCTTTTCTGGATATTAATTTTTGAGAATGATGGCTCATTCAATGGCAAGTCAAAATTTTATCTACCAAGATGAAGTTGTTTTATTCACCACATGTAAAAGCCAAAGAGATAAGATTTTGTTGGGGGCAGAACACATCTATACTTGACTTTTCTGATGAAGGCTTATGTATGGGATTACAGGGAGAAGGGCTGATTGGCGAGTGAAGCAGGAACTTGTGTAAGTGGAGGGAAGTGGAGGATTTAGAGCCAGAAAGCAGCACTCGCTCTACTATCCTGTTCTCTCAAACCACACCCATGTGGAGGGTGGGGAAGCAGGAGAGAAGAGAGCCATTGGCATAGACTGTGATCTATGTAATTGAGGAGGCAAGGTACAGGAGTGGCTGGCAGGGGAAAGACCCAGGTTCATTTTGCCTCTGAGAATACTAAAAGCTTCCGATAAACCACTTAAATTCCCTGTACCACAGGTTCTGTTCTAGCAAATATCCTCTAAAACTATAAGTTGTGACTGACCTTGGTTTAGAAGGAATGTTATGCTCAGCCATCAAGGCAAAATTGATAGGTAATACATTGTCTAATGGTGTCATTTCTTTTTAATTGATCTTTATTGAATTCCCATAAGATGCATGAAAATTTAATCTATAAATTATTTAGGTAGAAAGTGTCAATTTATTAAGCTTATTAAAAAAACAAATGTCAATGCCATCCATATATTTCAAGTGAATCATTCAATATGAATGAAGATTAGCTTGATGTCACCAAAATAGAGTATAAAATACAGGGTAAAGAATAAAAAAAATACTTTTCTTTCTCCTGGAAAGGGTTTGATGTCAGGATAATCTAGCTTGTTTTTCTAAACATGGCAAAGAAAAAGACTAGAGAATCTGTTAGAAACAGATGTTCTTGAAAACAATGACATTTGAAGGCTTATTTCCTGGAAAGAAGTGAAATGCTGAAGAAACTAATTAGTTCAAAAAATCATATTTGGAAAATTAAAAATGACTCCACTTACAAAAGCATAAAAGTGAAATAGAAAAAAATCTAATAAAGGATATGCAGAACCTCTCTGCCATTGCTTTTCAAAGTATGGTTCATGAAGCAGAGCCAGACTGTGATTTGTCTCTTACTTGTTAGCAATGAGATAGGTACAGAAAGTAAGAAAAAGTGTTTAGAAACTTTTATGGCAACCTTATAGACATTACAGAAACTTTTATAAATATTACTGCAATCTCCAAGCCTTGGATTCCTGGTTTGATTGATTGAAAAGTGTGTAAACCAATTTGCATGTTGCTGAGCTTAGTAAGTCACATGAGGTACAAACTGTGGCCTACTTATGCACAGTAGTCATGCATTTACTGACCTGTAATAGTTAGAACCAACAAAATTGGTTCTCGGTTATAGATAGAAACTCGTCAGAACTTTATCGAACAAATTTAGGGGAACTGAACAGGAGCAGGGATATACCATGTTCGTGGTTTGGAAGGTTCAGTGTTTTGAAGATGTCAGTTTTCCCTCAAATTAATTTTAGGTGAGATCCTGGCAGACTCTTTTTTGTGACGGTGGAGAGAGAGAAAATGGCAAGCTGTATCTTAATTCACATGGGCTAAAAAATAACTAAAGTACTAAACAAGAAGAAAAAGAAAGATGGAAGACTTAAATGACCAGCTACTAACACTTCGTATAATGATACAGTAATTAATAAAGTGTGACAAGACAAAGAACAATGACCTAACACTACAACAGACTGAGTAGTCCAAAAACAGATCATGTACATTCGTGGTCACCTAATTATGACAAAAGTGATGCAGCTGAGAAAGGGTATTCTTTTCAAGAAATAATGCTGAGTCAATTGATTTCAGGAGAAAAACAATTTACCTTTATGCTTACTTCAAACCATACAAAAAATCAGTTCCAGATTAATTGCAGATCTAAATGTAACAATTAAAACAATAAACTTCAAGTGAAAACATAGGCTCATGTCTTTCTAAATTTGAGGTAAACCAATATTTCTTAAATAAGGTACAAAAAGTATTAACCTCAAAAGAAAGACTTGCTAAAGTTATCTATGTTAAAATTAAGGTGTTTTTTTTTTCAAAACGCATCATTAAGAGAGCATAAAATCAACTCACAGAATGGGAGAAACTATTTTCAGTACACATACACAACAAAGGACTCAGATACAGAATATGTCTTTTTACATTCTAGAAATTAATAGGAAAATAACTGACAATGGAATTGAAAAAGGGGCAAACAACTAAAATGGCTACTCCAAAAAGAAGGATATTTAAATGGCCAATAGACGAATGAAAGAGTGCTTAACATTATTAGTCAATGTGAAAATGCCGATGAAAGGTGTAAAGTGGCAAGCAGCAAACATTAGGAGTAACTGGAACTTTGTGTATTGCTAGTGAGAGTGTGACGAAATGAAACTGCCTGTATCTAATACAGCGAAACATATACATACCCCATGAGCAGAAGCTTGTACGTGTTCTATCTACCAAAGCATCTGAAGGAATGCTCATTAATGACACTGACTCTCATGTTGGAAATAACCCGATGCCCATGAAGAGCAGAGTGAAAAATAAGTCATGGCCTATTTACACAGTGGAATACTGGGCAGCAAGGAGGACGAATCATCTACATCCACACCTGACCACATAGAAGAATTTCACAAATAAGTGTAGTCTGGGATGAAGTGAGCCAGGCACAAATGAGCACATATTGTGTTATTCCCTTTATTTCAACAAAAATAGGCAATAGTAGTCCATGCCATTCAAACCCCAACAGTGGTTACCTTTGGGAGAAAGTCATGACACAAAGGGAGTACAATCTGGTTACATGAATTCATTTAGAGAACATTCACTGATATGTGCTCTTGTGTTAATGTATATTTTATAAGTCAGTCAATCAATCAGTCAAACCGCAAGTCACAGAAGCTCGGAGGGAAAAGATTAGAAGATAATGAAAATCAGAGTTTCGATTCTGAAGTTTCCCTGAAGTTGTGTTAGCACTCTGAATTCACTGCAAGTGTTAACAAGGGTCATGCCCCCTGTAAAAAGAGAAGTTTAAAATAATAAACTCTCCAGTGTACAAACTACATTTTCAAATATAAGTACATATATGCTTACATATATGGCAATACAGCAGAGAAAAGCAGCAGGAATTAACTCGGCTGGAGTTAATCCCATATGGAACATAAAATGATTCAGCAACTCTGGAATTCCCAGCTTGAATCTATTTCATCCAAGAAAATACACTGTGTCTCAGGCCCAGGAAGCACTGCAGACGCTGCTGGTGATGGCTTATTAAAAGCAAGGGGTGACAGAATCTAACGCGATCATCGATAGCCCAAATTGAGGTGCCACACCTGGAGCCAAATACTCTAAAATGCACGTTACTTTTGGTCTTCATTTAAAAGGCATATTATACCCAACTTTCCAGCTGAAATAAGTGGGTAATGTGCAGCCTAATGCTGTTACCCACGAATAATAGTTAATTTAGTTTAGAATAGGTACCAAGATTACACTTCATTATGTCTAAAAATAAAGTTTTTGAGCGTCCCACACAGACAAATCAATGCATGGGCCAGGCTGACAGACACAGTCTGTGGTTTAATAAATTACAGATGATGAGGACTTGTCTGCTCAGGGTTAGGAGGTGGGCGAAGGCAGTGTGTTGAAAGGTTTCTGTTTCCACCTCATGCTCTCTGGAGTACTCTCTTGGTAAATCAGATTTAAGACACTTTTCTATTATTCATCTTTCCTTGGTATAATGCCACATATTAGCTGCACATTAATTTTTCTTGGTTGAATATGCATTAACACCACTACCTTTTATAATAACTTTGCATTTATTCATTCAATTATTAGTTTATAATTTTGGTTGCTTATTAATTTATGTGATTATTTCTTGACTAATTATGATATATTAAGGACTATGGGAGATCAAGAGATGTCTAGGAATAGTCTTTGTCCTCAAGGAGAATAAATACTAATAGAATTTTTATAAATATAAGAAAGCAATATGAGGTAGAATGTAGCAAGTGACATGAAAAGACTGGTAACAGAGAGAAAGGAAAGCTTCCTTGCAGAGAAATAAAATAAGGATTTGAAGAAGTCCTGATCTTTGAACTAAGGAGACCACATCTTGGACAATAGTTTTTCATTTCCTCCTATGGCATTAGAAACAATAAATAAACATATGAATATATATATATATATATCTGAATTCATTTTAAAGAACATTTTTTCTTGGTGTTCCACTAGAATGGATATTTTGGGGGATGGTTTCTGAAGCTGTCTGTTCTCTAAGAAGCCCAGCATATAACGATTTTGACCTTGGAAATGGTGACTTGAATCATTATTGGTTTGGCACAGGACATCATCAACTGGGAACCAGTTTTCATCCTATTTGTGCTCCTAATTAGTTGTTAAAACTTAAGCAGATCTCAATCTTTAATAAAAATTGCTTTTAATTCAAAATTTTTTTTTTTGCCTAGCCACAAAGCATTATACCAGCTACTGGGGCCAGGAATGTTTACCTCCTTTAGTGCCCCCTAGAGAAATGGGGAATAACGTGGATATGCTTGAAGTGTGAAGTGGAAATCTGCTGTTTCTGCCTTCACTTTCTCAATAGTCAGGCCAGAACTTGCTTCTCAGTGTCTTGATACTGATTCATATTCAGCTCAATTTTCACATGACCATCTGGCTGCAGAGGCTGGGGCTCTGCCAATTAGAGACGTCTTCCACAGACAGGTTAAATGTCAGGCTGGTACTGTTATAAACAGGAAATCTCACAGCTGATTCACTATGAAAATGATTTTGTTTCTTCCAGAGAATTCTACATTAGCATCTTGCTTGAGGACTCAGGGATCCTGACCAATAGCAAGACAATTCAGAAAGTTCCTTCTTTCCTTAATGCCTTCCTGTCTGCCTCCCTTTGTTTTTTCCTCTCCCTCACACATATTGTGGCATTTATATATCTGGAAATGGCATATAAATAATGATACTAAGCACCACAGTTGAAAAGGTAACGAGCTTGTGAGAGTCATCATTGTCAGAAAGGACATGTATTCAAAGTCATCTCAATGCTGTGGTGCATGGTCAGCACCTGTAAGAGATACTCAGCTGTGACTAGTGAAAGACTCATGTGTCTCTCTAAGCTTTTATATCTTACACCAGACGTTTGAATGATCATCTCATTCAGTGCCCTGGGTTGGGCTGCATGAAGGGCAGGAGTGGGAACCTGAATAGTGCCCTTCACACTTAATTTTACCCTGCAGACAGAGACATAAAGGCATAAGGTGGAGGCATAGATATAAAACTCAATTATCATCCTCTGCTTTTCCTTCCTCCCTCCTGTCCCTTCCCCAGTGTCTGCACTCAGCTAGGTCTCTAGTAATGGCCCCAACTTCATCTGTTCTTTCCCTTTTTACAGTCTTTCATAGTTATCTTTAAAGAGGCTTGGAAAATGCTCTTTGTTACTGCCAGCACTTAGCAGAGTCCCGCAGAGCAAGCCAGCTCCGGAGGGCCTGTCAACACTTCCTATTGCCAGCTAGCTTTCTGACACTTCAGCAATCAGATATCTCCCCATGAAACACAATTCTTTCTCTGTTGAATCAGGACATGGAAATGAAGAAGCCAGGTGGCTGGTCTGGCACATCTGTAGGATTCTTTGTTAATGAGGTGGGCTCTGCAGTGTGGATGGCTCGATGTCGCCAATGGGTAGATAAAGTACTGATGAACTCCTTGGGCATGCCCAGGAGATGGGTTAATCAGCAAAGAATCAGACTGTGGGGGAAAAAGTTTGAAGCATGGTTTTAAAAATATGTTTCTGGAACAGTAAACTGCTTTCAATTTCTGAAAATACAGCTGTGATTATGGCGCAATAGAGTAGGAAGCATTTTAGGACATCAGCCTGTCCAGACATTTTACAGTTAGATATATTGAGGCATAGAAAGAAGGAGGAGCCATGCATTTTGTGGATAGGGACCCTTAGTCTGAAACGATATATAATACAGGGCTTTTCAACGTTGGCACTCTTACATTTGCCCCTGGATTCTTTTTGTTGAGAGGGCTGTCCTATACACTGTAGAATGTGTAGTAGTATTCATAGCTCCTACCCTCATCCCCAGAGCAGCACCTCCAGAGTCACATCAAAGAAAATGTCTCCTGACAGTGCCAAAGGCCCTACATGGGTGCATTCACACCCAGTGGAGAACCACTTGTTTAAAATATGCAGATGTTGAGCTTGTCCTTGAGTGAAGAGTCGGTGCAGGTCCTCTGTACTTGTTGCTGGTCAGGGTTTAGTTAAACTTGTCAAGCAGACTTTCTTTGGGAGATAAACAACAGAGCTCAAGGGAAATAGAGATCATGATGGGGGAATCACATATTCATACCTGCACATATATCTCAAGTCTGGAATCAAGCTTTTTTCCATTCTATTCCTCTCTAAAAGACAGGTTCCTTCTCCAAGACAAAGCATGAACATGATGCTCCATGTAGAATCTTTCCTGTTTTTGCCATTAACTCCTGTAATACTGTAAGCCAGTCATCACCACTCTGGGTATCAGTTTTCCTCTTGTTAAATGAGAGTATTTGGAGAATATGTTTCCCACATCTCATCTAGCTTTGATAATGTTACTTGTTCATGTGCCAAAAGTGAAAAGCCCATAATAGCTTCCAAATTAAGAGAAAATATGTTCTCCAAGGCCCTCCTAGAATCCAAGTCCTAAGGGCTTTCCAATCTCTGAATTAAGCACATTTTCCTAAGCAAGTTTTCATTTTGATTTTTGTATAGGGCTCAGCTGAGTTGGAAAGAAAGCTAAGCTGCCAGGTGTCAGAGTAGTTATTAAAGCAAGAAGCTGAAAACAAGTAAAAATCAAGCCTTTAATCACTTACTGTGATAGTATAAGCAAGAGACTAAATTGGATAAAGTGCCAACTTTCCTCTGTTCCATTTTTGACCCATGGACTGTCATACTAGGTGGGTAAGCACAGATGTGAGCATCATATCACTGCCAAGGGACAGCAAACACAAGGCTCTTGCCACTTTATGGACTGGGTGCCTGGGGTAAGGTGATGGGGGGGACTAAGAGTGGGAAGATACTGAGTCCTGAATCAAAGTAGAGAACAATGCCTTCAGTGTTCCCCTACTGCCTACCATAAGGAGCCCACAGCAGATATAACCTGAGAAAACTTCAGCTGAATGCTCCAGTTAGAGACCTCTGAATGAAAGTACCCACACTAAGAAAGCAACTTAGTGAAAGCATGACCAGAAAAAGGAGATGAGTCTTTGACTGCAACTCTCTTTAGGGATTGCAACAAGTCTGGTATGGGAAGAGAAGATTTCCCCCATGAAATCTTTGTAATTAACTATGGTCAGATCTGAAAAAAATCACACAGGATTTTTGGCTATGAACTGGACTTAATTTCCTTCAGATCTGCTCAATTTGCTAGCAGGTATATTGACTGAATTTCTGTAAGTCTATTCTGATTTTAATATTTAAAATGCTTTCTCTGGTTCTTTAACATCTTAGATACTTGCTTTTCTTTGTGGCTGCTGGAGTTCTAATTTGCTATCAAAAAACAGATGAAAATATGTACTGCATTTTTAAAAAAACTTATTTTTATTCTTTATTCTGCCAATGTGTTATATCACATTTATTGATTTTTATATGCTGAACCATCTTTACATCCCAGGGATAAATCCTAGTAAGTTATGGTATATGACCCTATGGTAAGTTTTTGGATTTTGTTTGCTATTGTTTTGTTGACTATTGTTACATCCTGTTGATTCTTTTCTGGTGATGTCAGTCTGTGGCTTTGGTATTAGGGGATTTCTGGCTTCAAAAATGCATTTGAAAGTGTTTTCTTTTCTGCAGTTTTTGGAAGAGTTTGAGAAGGACTGACATTTTGTTCTTTTTTAAATGTTTGATAGAATTCACTGGTAAACAATCTGGTCATGGGCTTTTCTTTATTGAGAGCTTTTGATTATTGCTTCAAACTTTTGCAAGATGTGAGTCTGTTCAAACTTTATGGTTCTTAATGATTTAATCTTGGTAGGTTTTATGTTTCTAGGGATTTATTCATTTCTTAAGGTTATCCAGTTTGTTGTCATATAGTAGTCAATAGTAGTCTCTTAAAATCTTTTTTTATTTCTGTGCAATCAGTTGTAGTGCCTCTTGTTTGGTTTTGATTTTGTTTATATGAGTCCTCCCTCTTTTTCATTTCAATAGGTGGAGAAAAAAACATTTGTTGAAATTCAGCACTCTTTTCAACAAACTAGAAAAATAAGAAAATTACTTCAACATAATAAAGGGTCTATATGAAAAGCCCACAGTTCACATCATGTTCAGTAGTGAAAACTGAATGCTTTTGTCCCCAAATCAGGAACAATGCAAGGAGACCAACTCTCACCACCATTTCTATTTAACATAGTACTGAATGTCTTAGCCAGAGCAATTAGTCAAGAAAAAGAAATAAAAGACTACCAAATTAGAAAGAAAGAAAGAAAATTGTCCCTGCTTGCAGATGACACAATTCTGTATGTCAGAAATCCAAAAATTTCCATAAAAATTATTAGAACTAATTACTAAATTCAGTGAATTTGTAGGAAACAAAATCAACATAAAAATATTACTGCTGTTTCTATATACTAACATCAGACCATCTAAAAAGAAATTAGAAAACTAATTTACAATACCATTTACAATACCACCAAAAAGAATAAACTATTTAGGAAGAAACTTAAGTAAGTGAAAAACATAAACATATAAGACATTAATGCAAGAAATTTAATAAGACACAGACAAATAGAAATATACCATATGTTTATGGATTGGAAGTCTTATATTGTTAAAATGTTCATACTACCCAAAATGTTCTACAAATTCAGTACAATCTGTATGAAAATATCAATGACATTTTTTAATGAAGTATAAAAACAGTTCTACAATGCATGTGGGACTACAAAAGATCCCGAATAGCCTAATCGACTTTGATAAAAAAAAGGATAATACTAATCCTTTATAGTATTGATTTTAAATACTGTACTTTTTGATTTTAAATACATTACAAAGTTACCATAGTCAAAACATTAAGACACTGTTCCATTATGGCTACTGGAACAGAATAGAGCCCAGAAATAACCTATACATATCTGGTCAACTTACTTTTGACAGTAGTGCCAAGAAAACACATTGAAGAAAGGGTAGTTTCTTCAACAACAAATGGTGTTGCAAAAACTGAATGTCTACATGTAAAAGAAAGAAATCAAACTCTTATCTTACATGATATACAAAAATCAACTGAAAATAAGTGAAAACTCTAACTTATGACCCAAAGCTTTAAAACTTCTACAAGAAAACACAGGGAAAGAGCTCCCCAACATTTGTCTTAGCAATGGTTCCACAGATACAACACCAAAAAAACAGACCATGTAAACAAAAATAAACAAGTGGACTAGGTCAAAATACAAAGCTTTTACACAGCAAAGGAAAAAACATCAACAGAATAAAAAGGCAACCTACAAAATGGGATATTGGCAAAACACATATCTGATAAGAAATTAGTCTCTAAAATACATAAGAGACTGCTATAAGTTGAGTGGAAAAAAACTTAATAACTTGATTTAAAAATGAGCAAAGGAACAGAATGGATATTTCTCCAAAGCACAATAACCTCTCATCAGTCATTTTTATTTCTCTATTATATTCTCATATAAATCTCTTTTTTGGAATTTACATTTAAGCTTAGTTCCTCGCTAAAACTTTATCCCTTAATAAAAGGATTTTAGGCTTCAGCAGGCATGTCAGAAATATTTTATTTTGGTATTATCATCCAAAATGAAATAGGTGAAACCCATTTCTACCTCTCTTTCCCACCCATGACAACAGCCAGCATCCTCTTGCTTTGTCTGTCTTTTCGTTGGAGTCAGGCTCTGACTGAGTGAAAAAAGAAAAAAGAAAGAAAAGGAAAGAAAAGAAAAGGAAAGGGAAAAGAAAAAGAAAGAGAAAAGACTGCAATCTTGTTTAAAGAAGAGATTGCAGCTTCAGTGAACAGTGGAGGCAGAATATTCCATCTTTAGAGATTTGGTAGATCCCTTTCCTAAACATTATGGTTTTTAAAGTAATAGGCTGTCATTATATAGCCATAAGCACTTGTCGGAAGGATCACCCCGAAAGTACATAACAACTGATGGACTTAGTGTCTCATAAGGAAGAAAGTGCCCTTGGAGGCTCATGCTCTCCACCCTAAAATGAATAGGACACAGTCTGAATTAGCAGCACACACTATGGACCATTCTTCAGAGACCACTGATGAGCCCTGTCTACTAAGGGAGTTGGGGCGGTGGTTGTATTTTGCTTCTGAATACCATACCAGAATGAATCAAGAGATTATTTGGGCAAAGGATGAATATTGAATTTCAGCTAACAGTTGTAAGTTCTCATCCTAATTCTGCCAGACATTCATGGCATGTCCTTGACAATGACTCTTCTTCAGTGGGACTCATTCTTCCCAAATAAATGAAGAAAGAAATGGGCTCCAATGTCTGCGGTGAATCCCAGAACTTGTAAGGAGGCTGCAGCCAAATTGCATTGGATTCATTCTTACTGTTAAATTCCTAGTAGTAAATGTATTAGGCTAGCTCATGAGGCAACAATACTGAGTAATGCATCCATATTCCTAAAGTCAGTGTTCCTGACAATAGAGATTTTCATGCCTTCCAATGTCACACTACATGTTGTTGCCAGAGCAGAAATATTATTTCATTGATCATTCATCTACCAGGTCACCTGCCCAGGGATGTCAAGGTGATTAACTGGATCCCATGAAATCCACAATAAATGAGGAACAGCTTGCACAAAGCAGACAGACGAACAAATAAATTTTCTCTAGTTTCTTTGGCTCTTAACTTTTTCTTCTCCTGATTTTGCTCTGTACCTTTGGTTGAACTCCATGGTCTTAACTTAAACCCATCTGCAGTCAAGGCTCAGGAACAGAGATTCTCTAGAAACACCAACAATGACTCATTGATATGGCTGTCCACAGCTCTAGTGACAACGCCAAATATCTGCTTCCTGATCTTACCCAGCCTGGTCCCTGGAAGTTGCAGGTGGAAATTTGTGCTCTCCCAGATGGAAGAAGAACAGAGACTCCTCTCATCACATCAGTATGTAGGAGTTATGAGCTCATGGGTGTCAGATTCATTGGGCAATAAGTTTTTCATCTTGTCAATTTTATTCCTCCCTCAAAAATAGCAAATCAGCAGGAACAAGGGGAAACCAGGTTATGTCCTCCCTATCAAAGCACACAGAAATAAATGGAAACTTAAGTTAAAAAAACAGCACTAAACCAGTTTCAAAGTTCGGGCGTTGCATTTATGTCTGATAAAAATAATGCAGTTCCCACCGCCCAACTCAAACAGCAAGTCAAAAATGTAGAACAGAGCCTTGGCAATAACAGTGAAAACAAGAGCATGTATAAGGAGAAGCTGAGATGAAAGATATGATGGAAGTTGGAACTAAATGAAGATGGTAGGGATGGGTATCAAGGAAGATAATAGTCAACTCCTTAATAATTCAAAAGGCAAATTTTTCCATTTAGTTATTTTTTAGACATGTGTTTTTACATGCCTAATGGGAACCAGGCCTTCTTTTTCTAACTCTGCGTACAATACCCCCAGGTGGTCATGGCAGTAACTCAGTAGAACAGCTACACCAGTGCTGCTGAGTACAGAGGGTTCTGATCATAATTTCTAGGTTGAGAGTGATTTTCAAAGCACGAGAAAAGAGCTCTGTTTGGAAGGGAGAGGGCCTCACACAGACAGAAATCTGTGAGCAATAAAGCAGCTCAAACCACCTGACCTTCACGGAAGACATCTGAGGCTCGAATGATGGGGTCACTGAATTCCTGGGGTCGATCCTTGAAGATCTATAGACAGTAGTGGGGTCTCCATTTAGTTCTCTAGGATATAGAGTGATTTTTTAAAATGTAAATTTGTCAAAGCACAACTTCAGTAGAACACTTCAATGGCAAGCAGTGGTTCAAAGGGTGATGCCAAAGCTCTTTAACAAGTTCACCACCAGCTTTTCCTGCCTGCTGCAGGTGCCGCCTACCTTTCCCACTTGATCCGGTACCTCACTTCTGTCGCAGCCTGCCTCTAGTCTGTCTGTCTTATCACTTCCTTAAAATAACTTTATTTTAAGCAATACAGATATAGCAAGGGACAAAACAAATATTTGTTTTCATGACACATATCCTCATGGAGGAAACAGAGAGTAAGCAGTTAAATACCTGAAATATCAGGTAGTGAGAATCTAGAATTTAAATTAAACTGTAAACTCATCATTCAAACCAAAAGAGGAGGGCCACTGGGGAGCAGGAACACACTTAAAAGATGAACACACACAACACTTCGCTTGAATTAATAGCTTTAAAGAGCTGCTAAAAGATCTGAGAAGGTTGATCTTGCAAAAGAAGAAGCGGCGACAAATATCCGGGCAGTCATCATTTGGAAATGGAACTTGGCAAACCCAAAGAGCAGATTAAAGATTATGGGTTGCAAGTTGCAAGGAAACAATATTTGGCTCACTATTTAGGACAACATAATAATTACAGCTGTTGGAATGTATAATAATCTGCCATGATAATGGCAGGACTTCTTAGTCATAAATGAAATCAACATTTTGGAGAAAAATTGTACAGAAGCTCAATCGTCATTTGGACATGGCGCTAGATAACACATCATCCATATTTCCATAAGATTCTCTCTTTTTGTCATGTAACTCCACATCGTGTCACATAAAAAACATCATGAAGGTGATGAGGAAAGAAAGATTTTGATAAGTTATGTCCATGATTGTGTACCACTGGATCTAAGTCAGGATTATCCTATAAATGTTGTGCATACATATGAATTGCTTGTTTATTCCTTACTGAGTAAAGTGATATAAAACTACTCTGATTCCCTCCAATAATTTAATCATTTAAGGTTTGCTAAGCATTTTTCTTTTATTTTTAACTGGAAGTTTCAAGGGAAAGCTTGTTTTGAATAATAACACTAGTTTAGTCATTAAAAGAGTCTGTTCTTAGCTCTAAGTATAATTTCATCTTTGGAAATAATTGCCTTCCATCTTTCTAGTCCCCCTCCCCCAAATAAACTCATAAAGATACTCTACAGGGTAATAGAAAATTCAGATTGTTGTGTTTAGATCTAGTCATTCAGGAAACTGGAAAACAAAACCAAACAACTTTAACTTCCTTCGTTCTCTATCTTCTCATTTACACGAAGTGAATGTAAGCAAGAAGGGCCAAGAGCTGGTGGTTTGTTTCCTGGCTTCCTGGCCAGGGTTTTACCTGTTGTATCTGACCAGGAATCTCAAGGCAGATAAAGGCTATAGAGACCAGAGTGCATGAGAGGAAGCTTTGGGTTTTCTCGTGATCAGTGCTTAGAGGACTAGCCCATAGCTCATCTCTTTTGTCTTTCAAGATGCTGGGAGAGGGAGGGTACAACTAGGAAAGCTAGGAAAATAGGTATCAAAAAGCAGCCTCATTCATAGCTGGGAAGCACATGAGAGCCCAGACTGTTAGCACCCTCACCACCACGAGTGTATGGCTCTCTGAAAAACCCAGAGTGGAGAATATGACTTTTCCTGGGGGCAATGTGTATTCTACCCACACCATACTCCACACCTGCACAATGGAACATGCATTCAGTCACACAAGGGGGTATGTGGTCCATAGCCCAGAGCCCAAAACCAGTTCCCATACTACCGCAGGGGCAAGGGCTAAGGGCCAGCTTCACACCAGTCATTTTCAGGGCAGAGGGAAGAGGAGTGACAACCTCACTCCAAAAAGAACCACAGCCTGAACTGTGGGCAGAAAGTCACCAAGCTCGATGACCCACAAGCCTGAAATTCAGTTGTGAATGGGAAGCAGATCTGAGTGTAGGGAGAAGCTGACTCTCTCTCTCCCCACATCCCTATTTGTCACTGACATGATTGTTGGTCTGAGGCATTATCCTTCAGGAAATTTTAAAAAATGCTAACTTTTCAGTAACACACCTTTTGAATCCCATCAAAGTGAGAAAGTTCAACACATGCATTTTTATAAAGAAAGTTTTGTTGTAATGGGAAAGAAAAAGCTTATGCAACAAAAAGCAACCCAAGTGCCCATCACTAGACGAGTGGATAAAAAAGCTGTTGTCTGCACATATGCAATGGAATATTACTCAACTATAAAAGGATGGTGACGGTGTGGATGGACCTAGAGGGTATGGTGCTCAGTGAAATAAGTCAGCCAGAGAAAGACAAATACTATATGATTTCACTTACATGTGGAATCTAAAGAACAATATAAATAAACAAACAAAACATAGACAGACTCATAGATACAGAGAACAGACTGATGGTTGCCAGAGGGGAGGGGTGTTGGGTGACTGGGTAAAAGAGGCAAAAGGATTGAGAAGTTCAGACTGGTAACCATGGAATAGTCTCGGGGATGTAAAGAACAACATAGGGAATATAGATAATGATACTATAATAACCATGTAGGGTTCCAGGTGGATAGTGGGGGGTGCGGGTCAATTTGTAAAGTATACGGTTGTCTAACCACTAGGCTGTATATCAGAAACTAATGAAAAATAATATTAAATGTAAAAAATAAATACTAAAAAGGTACAGAAAGGTCACATGAAACGTTTTTGCTGTCTTTAGAAAGCATGTTTTGTTGTGAATGGATCACTGTGGAGTGCTGAAAAAAGACGGGAAGGAGACCTGTATGAAGGGTGCATGGGTTTGCCAAGGGAGGAAACTGGATGAAGCAGATCCCGTGAGCACTGCTGGGCCAGGCCCTGTGGGAACCAGCTGTGCAGTGATGAGCCCTCGAGTTCTGGGGTCATCAACACAGCAGAGAGGCACACTGGCCTACATGCTGAATCCTGGACAAGCATGGTGGAGGGAGAAAGTGGTCCAGAGGAACTGTCAAGGCTTTCTGGCACTAGTGATGGGAATTGAGATGAAGCTTGGGAAATCAGAATTGTAAAAGAGAAATGGGTCTAACTGGCATGAAAACACTATTGAGTGTCCCCAGGCCCTTCCTATTCCCAGCATGGAAGGATCTAGGAGACCATTGCTGCCCGTGAGCTCTTTTGTGGGCTAACTCCGGTGTCTGTTTTGAATTCAGTTTTTTTTAATTGTTGAAAAGCTGAAAAGCAGCTGTAGAAATACTTAATCCCACTCACCTCTTTTGTCCCCCAGGCAGTTTAAAAATGAAGGAACTGATCTAGAAGGAAAAGTGACCTGCTCATTTAACATCAGAGCTTGACCCAGACCTAGGTTCTTTCTGGATAAAATTCTTGAGAGATGGATGAAGTTTCTTCATTATAGGCGCTCTAAATCCATGTTGGTCTTTACGCCACAAACTTTTTTTTTTATTGTTGTTCAAGTACAGTTGTCTCCATTGTCACCCCACCATGCCCTGCTGTCCCACCCCACCCCCACCTCCCACCCTTGAACCTACCCCCTTTGGCTTTGTCCATGTGTCCTTCATACATGTTCTTTGATGGCCCTTCCCCAACAAACTTTCATCTGTCATTTTAAACCATGCTATTTTCTTCCACTAAAAAAGTTCTCATTTGCAAAGTAAACAATTTCTTAGCAGAGTCAAAAAACCTCCAAGATTTAAATCATGCTGCATGACCGTACACACTGTAGGCTTGGGTTTCCATCAAAGGCATTTTCTTTTCCACTATAAACGCCCTTTTTCTTCCCCTAAGGATTTCATTGCCCAGTCCAGAAGTTCCGATGTCAGAGTTTGCAAGAAATATGGCTCCAGGGTGTAATCAAGCCAGGAATTTTTCTGCAGGAGAACTGAAACCTCAGTTAGAACTGCTAGAAGAGCTATTTCTACAGGATTTACTTTCCCCCTAATGAGATCAGAAGCTTCTGCTAGGGGCCTGAGTTTCTCCTAACATAAAACTTCAAAGGGATCAATTACTGATACTCAGGACTGCTACCACGTTTTCTGTAGCTTCAGACTGAGCATTTTTTCAGATTTTTGGATACCTTTTTTCCTTTTCTTTATCCTGTTAAAGATGTGGAAGGGAGAGGGAAGGGAGGCACCACAATTACCAATGTGGAAACATCAGTCAAGGAAGGACCGAATGTTTTCTTTTCTGCCACCAACCTTTTCCCCTCCACATTCCTCCTCAGGGATCAGTCTTCTTTATGTTGTGCAATGAAATTCAGCCTTACACGTTGAGAGGAAAAGGGACCGTCTTCGTTTTCCCACTTATGTTTGAAAGCAAAACACCTGTATACACATTAATCATGCATTAATAATAATAAAGATGTTCATAGTTATGAAGATAATGATGACACGGCTAACATTTTTGTGTCGGGAGCCAGGAAAAGGCTTTAGTGGTTCATTTCACAGATGAGTGATGAGCGCTGGGTGTGTACCAGGCAGGATCGAGGGTTAACGATGCAACAGTGAAGCAAAAAGGACCCGCCTTTGTGTGGCGCTTACGCTCCAGGTAAATCCTTTACACGAATTACCTCTCGTTTATTTGCAGGAGTACACTCGCATTCAGTCCTTAGCCTAAATGTAGGATGCAGGAAAAACCTTTTTTAATTTTACGTGTTTAATTTTAAGAGGACACTTAGACTCAAAAAAGTTAAATATTGTTCCAAGATTCTAAAGTGTGAATGAGATCAGGATGGTATTTGCGCCCAGGAGCAGGATTTCACAGCCTGTGCTCTGAATGACACAGAACCCTGGGTATCATCATACCTGCGATTGCACTAATCACTACATTTTATTTATGAGGAAGCGAGGTTCCGTGTTCTTTCACAGATGAGCAGTGGGTGTCTGGAGGGATGCAGGCGCTATGTGAGACTGGCTGGGCTATCATTTATAAACGAGGAACACTAGCTCTGTCTTCTAGCTTTCATACCGGAGATTTTGTTTCTGGGTGTTATGCTATTAATCTGAAGTACAGGAAGGTTCATTTGTTTCAGTTTACATTTTTAGATGTTTCCTTTATCTCATTCTTGTTAATTATGTATATATATTTAATTTGTAGATCAACCTGCTTTGGAAAGTGACAATTATGCAAAAAGATATACTCAGTAAAACGTCTTCCTGCCCTCCCCCTCTCCTTTCCACTGTTTCCCTTTCATACCCTGCAGATAACCAATTTCATGTTTTTGGCGTATATTTTCTGTGTTTCATTTTGCAACAGTAAGCTAATATATGTATCTGATTTTATTTTACCTCCTTTCTTACCCCAAATCTAGCACATAATACGTACTTGTGTTTTTTCATTAACACCACACCCTGGAATTTACTCCCTATCAGCTCATAGAACCTCCTCCTTCCTTTGTGCAGGTGTGTAGTGCTCCATTTTGTGTGCACAGCGTCATTTACGTAGCAAGTCTTCTATATGTGGGCGTTTAGGTTGATTCCAATGATTTGTAATTACAAAGTATGTTGCAAAAGATAACCTTATGGAATTTAATTTCCCTACGTGAGACACGTATTATCAGATAAACTGCTAAAGACTTCTGAGGTAAAAGGTAAATTCTTAGGGGATTTTTTGGTTGAAAGGTAAATGAACATGTACTTTTACTAGACAGTGAGAAATTTCTCTCCATTGTTATACCCTTTTCATTTCTATCAACAACACTTATGACCATTTTCCTACAGTTTTGCCAATAACATGTTTTATTAAGCTTTTGAAGTTGTTGCCAATCTAACTGGTGAGAAATTACATTTTAGTGTTTTTTTAAATTTGAATTTCTTTTATTATGACCGAAATTGAACATATTTTTACATATTGAAAACCCATTTTACATATTTTTGTGATTTTTTAAATGTTCTTTGCCCATTTTTGGCATTATCCCCACTAATTAAAAATAAAGTCTTTATATTTTAGTGATACTAGTAATTTATCTGTGATATATACCACAATTTTTCTCCCAACTTTCTGATTTACTGTGGCTTTGCTTACATATTTTACCATGATTGAACAACAATTTTGGTTTCAAATTTACCAATCTTTTTTTTAACTGTTGCTAGATTTTGCATCATAAGCAGCATTGGCTTATACTCAGGTTATAAAAGAATTCTCTCTAATACTTGGATAGTTGCACTTTTTTTACATTTAAGTGTTTGACCTATTAGGATTAAACTATTTTCAAATTGCTATCCAGTTATCCTGACACCATCTATTATAAAATCCTTTTCCCTTTGATGTGAGATAATGTCATTTTTCCGTACTAAATTTTCATATGTAGTTGCATTTGTTCTTGGATTTTCTATTTCATTCCACTGGTCTCTGCCTATTCATGCATTAGTATGTTTTAGAAGGTATGGCTTGGCTATAGGTTTTAATATCTGTTGAAACTAGTCCTCCTTTTCTTATTCATCCACTTTTATGGTATTAGTGTTACTATTATTATATGGTATTATATGCTTAATTTTTTTCATATGGACTTCTGTGTTAACTTGCCTAGCTATAGTAAAAAGTTTGTATTTATTTTCATTGGAATAAATTAAAATTTCTCCCAGTCAATCCTTAGTAACCTGGAGCCTGTGCTTTGATCTGTTCCTCAGAAAGAACTTCCAAGTACATATTCCTCGAGTTCTTAACGCACGCAACACTAGCTTTCTATTGCCCTGTGCCTAGAATGAGGATGTGGCCTGATGTCCTTGAGTTGCTGATGAAACTCCCACTGTAACGAAGTTTCATACTTATTCCTGAGGAGGCTGATGGACACATGTCATAGGTTCGTCCAAACCCATAGAAGTCTCAACATCAGGAGGAGTGAACTGCAATATAAACTGGGAGTTGAGTGATTATCTATGCCAACGTGGCTTCATCAGTGTTAACAAATGTACCACCCTGGTGAGGAATGCCGACAGTGGGTGAGACCGTATGTGCGTATGGGGACAGTGGTGTATGTGCGTATGGGGACAGTGGGTGTGGATCTCTTCCTTTCTTTCAATTTTACTGTGAACCTAAAACTGCTCTAAAAGAATACAGTCAATCAAAAAAATCACTCCGGTTTTTGGAACCAGTGTGGAGGAACCAGTTCCAGTGAGGAAGCTGTAAATAACAAGAGATGGTGGAGGCTTAGATCAAGTTTGTAGTCAGGATGTGGTGAGAAGAGTATTTGCAGGCACTTGATTAAAGTATCTAATACATGCTACACATCGATTTTTGAAACAATTATAAAATGAGTTTAGTAATCTTAAAGAGGGCCTGCACTTTTACCACATATTTCATTTTCAAGTGATATTTTTTATGAATACATACTAAACATTCAGAGAATCCTAGTGGCTCCTACTTTATAACTGTAATCAGTCATCTTCAGCAGAGCTTGCAGAGAAGAGGGACTTGGTAAAGTGCATCCTGAATCTTCTCAGTTCAGTTCTAAGCTAATGACCATGTTGAATGGGGCTTCTCTGAGCCGCTGCCTGGCAGTTTCGGAACAAGCCGTGCCTGTCTTCAGATCAGGCTCTTACCTCCTCCCGTTCTGCCGCCTTCATTCTTGATAAATGCTGAAACTCTCAAAATGCAATGAAGCATAATGCTTGATAACATTTTTGTCAATGATCCACTTGGAGCTAGAGAACTGTAGTAACTAAGTTTGAAGCTGTATGGTTTATACAGACCTGTCTGGGTGAAGAGACTTGAAAAATCAGACTCTATGACATGTTTTTCTCTTCCATATTTTTAACCAGTGACTCAAACATTCTCTAGACTACTCATCTGGAGTTTAGTTTTTATCAGCATCTATTCTGTTCTGTCCTGTTATTTGGCCACACATTCAATTAGCAGGCACAATACTGTGTTTAGTATTTAAAGAAGTGCTATGTTGAATAAGGTAAAAGAAAAGGAAATGAACTTATGATGTCCAATATAAGCACAGTAGAACAGCATCTATGTACTGCCTGTGGTGTTGGACATTGGCAATTTATTTCAAAAGCTAAAAAAATTAAATCCATGTCCAGGTTTACTCAGTATACTTGTTTCTAGGACTTTATCTCATGCAAATAAAGACAGAACACGGAGGGGGAAATGATAAGCCTCAGTATATTTAACTATATGCTTTTTCTGAAGACAGGGGTTTGGGTGCCACATTGTCCTAGCCAGGGTAGAGGGAGGGCTTCATTCTTAGCATGTCATTTTCTGCCTGTATTGTATGACTGAGGACCTCGACACTGCCTCCTGGCTGGTCTCCTCTCCCTCAGACTCTCAACCCATTCTCCTCACAGCTTCCAGATTTATCTTCAGCTTCCTAAACCCTCCATCGGTTTCTTTTGTTTTCAGGGTAAAAATCTGAGCATTCTTCTGTATAAGAACCTTCATCCTTGGACTCTGCTAACTTAGCAAAGAGCATCCTCCCTGCCCTACACTTGACACGTGCACAAGACAGAGGCCCTTATGTTTACCTTAACGTCCTTCAGCACCTTTTGCCCGAACTATACCCTCTGCTTAGAACTATCTGCCCGCAGCTCATTCCCAAATTCTTACAAATCTAAAGACTCGGCTCAGCTATTTTCTTGAACCCACAGCCTGTGTAAAATGCGTCTCTTCTCTGTTCACTTATTAACCTGCACTACACATTATCCCAGGCATATGCCTTTACTTATGCCACCCTCATTGTAAGTTGCTGCATTTATCTCCGCATGCATGATGTGTAACTCAGGGCTTGGAACAGATTAATCTCTCAATTAAGCTTTGCTCAGTTGGCATTGAACTGAAGGCACTGTCTCAGACCTGGACATAGAACTCCACAGTTCTTCGTACACAGTTGGTCGAGAGATGATTCTTCATGGTGTTTCTACACATCTTTTGTCAGCCTTTGTTCCAGACGATCTTTTCAAAGGCGTATGTGTAGCAAACAATCTTGGCAGATAGTGGTTGTGTCTCTTTCTAAGACAGAGGGCAGATTCATTTCATTACCAGTCTATTTCTGAGCAAAGGTCGGGGAGGTTTGCTAGCAGCATCTTGTAAGATCAGGGCTTCCCTAAGCTCAGGTTCCTCAGCAGTGACACAAACCTGCCATATGTGCAGAATCCACTTGGGTCCCCTCCAGTCATCCCTGCGGACTTGCGGAGCACAGGGACCCAGTGCAAACATAAAGCTCCTGGCTCCTGCTATGCTGTGAGGAATAAAATCCTTTGTCTCTGACCCAGGAAACTGCTTGTTTTCTGCCAATATCTGCAAAACTGGCAAGGATCACTTGTTGGCTTTCAAGCCCGGCAAAATTTCAGAGCCCTTCACAGCTCTTTACAGGGGTGGCCCTTTATGTGCCAAATAGGAACGTAACTCCCCACCAGAGCCACAGACATTTAAGCTTTGCCAGGATATTATCCCAACTCCTTCATTTTTATAGCGATTCAAAGAAGTGAGGTAATTTTTCCAAGGTGACACAGCTTATTAATTGCTGTGTGGAACCCAAGCAGTATCATGCTAAGAGGATGGAGTCCAGGATCTTGTCAGACCACAGCCTTGCTACTTCATAGCTTCCGCCATTCATTGAACCTCTCTGAATGCGGCTTAGTCACCTGTAACTGTGGGTAACCAATCTGTGTCAGAGGATTGTGGGGAGGATAGAATCAAATGGAATGATGTGTGAAGCCTAGTGAGACAGTCGAGGGGCATGCATCTCCCTTTACAGGTGCAAAAATAAAACTCAGGTCTGCCAAAGTCATCCAAGATTCCTGTACCATCCAAGAAACCTCAAAAGAGGTTTCTTTCTCATTGATTCTAGGTCTGTTCTGCAGGCTCCTGTTCATCCCTAAGGAGTAGTCCCAGAAGGGACACTGACCAGCACCAAGAGGGGGCATTGCTTGTGGACTCTGTGTGAATAGACCCAGTGTTTTCCCTGTAAATGGTCCAAGGAAGATTGACTTCCATCTGAGCCTGTTTTCCTCAGCTTTTATGACTCTGAATCACTTAATTTCTCTCTGTCCCGGGTATAAATGGGATTAAACAGACTAATTTGCCTAATAGAGGTGTTAAATACCTTAATTAAGAGCTTTGATAATTCACAGCATTTCATTGTCTAAAACTCAATGTGAGTGGGGCCCACACTGAGTCTCAAGTATGTAGTTCCGTGACACTTTCCTTTCTGCCTGTTCTGAATAGAGAGGCTATTCTCGTCAGCACTGAGGCACATCCTGCCATTGTTACCTAGAGAGAAACTTGATCTCAATTACTGTTGAAAGCAGATTAGTTCTCTCTCCTGGTGGAATTCATTATCAGTGTTCAAGGCTGGAATGAAGTGGATCACATACCACCGGTGGTTCTTTTGAATCCAATGGCCTTAATAGGAACTGTGATTCCCCGAAACTCCCAAGCTGTGGAATCTACTGTCATTTTCTGGAGTTTATAACTTAGAAGGTACAACTTTTGTTGGTATTTCTGCTGAAATGCTGAAAGAAGCCACCCAAGCAAAAACTATAGATCTTTTTTTCTTTTAAATATATTTTATTGATTATACTATTATAGTTGTCCCATTTTCCCCCCTTTTATTCCCCTCTGCCCTGTATGCCTCCTCCTATCCTCATTCCCCCACCCCTTAGTTCATGTCCATGGGTCATACATGTAAGTTCTTTGGCTTCTCAATTTCCTATAGTATTCTTAACCTCCCCCTGTCTATTTTGTACCTATCATTTATGCTTCTTATTCCCTGTACCTTTCCCCCCATTTCCCACACCCCTCCCCACTGATAACCCTCCATGTGATCTCCATTTCTGTGATTCTGTTCCTGTTCTAGTTGTTTGCTTAGTTTGTTTTGTTTTGTTTTTTAGGTTTGGTTATTGATAGTTGTGAGTTTGTTGTCATTTTACTGTTCATATTTTTGATCATCTTCTTTTTCTTAGATAATTCCCTTTAACATTTCATATAATAAGGGCTCAGTGATGATGAACTCCTTTAACCTGACCTTATCTGGGAAGCACTTTATCTGCCCTTCCATTCTAAATGATAGCTTTGTTAAATAGAATATTCTTGGATGTAGGTCCTTGCCTTTCATCACTTTGAAAACTCTTTCCAGCCCTTCTTGCCTGCAAGCATTCTTTTGAGAAATCAGCTGATAGCCTTAGGGAAACTCCTTTGTATGTAACTGTCTCCTTTTCTCTTGTTGCTTTTAAGATTCTCTCCTTGTCTTTACTCTTGGGTAATGTAATTATGATGTGCCTTGGTGTGTGCTTCCTTGGGTCCAACTTCCTTGGGACTATCTGAGCTTCCTGGACTTCCTGGAAGACTATTTCCTTTGACAGATTAGGGAAGCTCTCCTTCATTATTTGTTCAAATAAGTTTTCAATTTCTTACTCTTCCTCTTCTCCTTCTGGTACCCCTATGATTCAGATGTTGGAACATTTAAAGATGTCCTGGAGATTCCTAAACCTCTCCTCATTTTTTAAATTCTTGTTTCTTCATTTTGTTCTGGTTGACTGTTTATTTCTTCCTTCTGGTCTAAGCCATTGATTTGAGTCCTGGTTTCCTTCCCATCACTGTTGGTTCCCTATGCATTTATTTCACCTTTCACAGCCTTCACTTTTTCTTCTATTTTGTGACCAGACTCAAGCAATTCTGTGAGCATCGTGATTACCAGTATTTTGAACTGTGCATCTGATGGGTTGGCTCTCTCTTCATCGCTTAGTTGTATTTTTCTGGAGCTTTGATCTGTTCTTTCATTTGGGCCATTTTTCTTGGCCCACTTGTTATGTAGTAAAGGGTAAAGCCTTAGATATTCACCAGGGTGGGGCAACCCATGCCACTGTGTTGTGGTGCTTTATGTCAGGGTGGGGTCTAAGAGGGAACAGTGCCACTTGCTCGGCTTTCTGCTGGCTTTCAGTCACTTCCTTTGCTACCCACAATCAAATTGGGCCCTTCTGGTGCTGATTCCTAGGTGGGTGGTTTTGTGTACACTCTAGGATCCCGTGGATCTCTCCAACAAACATTCCCGTAAGGCTGGGAGATGCTCCTGCTGCTGCAACCCCGGAGAAGTTTTCAGTCAGAGGTTTTGAGGCTTTATTTCCCTACCCTGGAACCCTGGGTTGCACAGTCCGTCTCACTCCCCAGTTATTCCTCCTGGTTTATCCATATGCAGATGTAGGACCACCCACTCTGCCAGCCACAGCCTTTCCATGCATCCTCTCCACCCTGGCTGCCCATCTCTGCCCCCCCCCATCAGTCTATATGAATGTTTTTTTATTTAACTCCTTAGTTGTTGAACTTCCATACAATTTGATTTCCTTGCAATTTTGGTTGTTTTTTTATTTTTAACTTTGTTGTTGTCCTTCTTTTGGTTGTGCAAGGAGGTACAGTGTATCTATCTACACCTCCATCTTGGCCAGAAATCCAAAAATATAGATCTTTCATGAAGGGGTACTACCTTTCATCTTCCTACCTTGGAAAAAATGATAAGCAAAAAAAATTAAGCTCCATTAGTTGTTCGTTTATTCCCTTTCTCTGGGCAAACTCCAGTGGCCAAGTGTCCATGGCTGGCACAAAAGTTTTAAGCTGGCCCATGGGCCAACATGGCATAATTGAGAATATCTTGGAGACCCAACTCATGCTAGGTGCTTGAAATGCAAAAGAAAAGTGTGAAACTCAGTCCTTCCCCTCCAGAAGCTTACAGTTGAGATCATAGAAACATCTTATGAACATAATAAATCAATTAACACTATAAGTAAGGCTTTGCTAATTGTCAATGATTCTCTCAGACTCTCCTCCAAAAGAGGCTCTGAAGTTGAGGGAGTGGTCCCAAGTGACCTGGAGGAAAAAGGGTAGAGGATGTATTTTTCTCATTAATGGCAATACCTATATAGTATTTAATTCAGCATTTTGATAGCAACAAATGCCATATGTGGACCATAAAAAGGCAACAGAGAATGTTTGCTTAATTAAATTGAATGGAACTAAATTGAAATAATTATCTCTTTGTAGGTTATCTAAATGAGGGAGGAGATATATACTCACTGTTTTCTATAAATGTGATTTTAAACATTTCTCGAGATAAACTTCCAGCATCATTTTTGTCACAGAGCATGGGGGCTGAAGACAAATATGAGGTTGACTTGGATGAGTTTTCAGGTCCCCTGAAAGCTAGGTGAGGGATTTGGAATTTTGGGCAGTTGTCCCGCCTCCTCTCCTGACAGCCTGTGGTTATTTTTATCCTCTTATTTCTCTGATCTTTGCTTTCATGGACCACAGAAACCAGTGTCCTGCAGGAAGACAAAATGTCTCTGCTCTTTTAAAAGGTGTCTGTGAAGGTCATGGCTTCCGACCTTAGACTGGCCCAACTCTGAAGTGCTGAGTCGGGCCTTATTTAGGGGCAAAACTCTGAAACTGGGGGAGCTTCCTGGTGTTGCCTGCAGATTCCACTGCCCTCATCATCATCAGCCATGACACTCAATGAAGTTGCTTTGGGCTATTTTTCCTTGCCCATGAAATCATTATACAGTAAAGGCTGCAGAATGAAAGAGGCTACATACTAAAACCCTTCTGTGAATGGGTGATATTTAGTCCTCTTACAGGGTCTTTAAAAATGGAGATAATTATGAATGTTTATCAATGTAGACAGATCGTTTAAAAATTAGAACTTGGGCTATCTTAAATAAGTTATCAAATGTGTTGTGACACTGGACTTGCCTTCCTTTGGGGGACCTTTTGGCTGAGGCTGAAGAGCAGCCATCTCCTGTACATGAAATACATACTGTCCTATTTGCCACAGATCTTTTGAACCCCTAAGGTCCTCCAGCAAAATTGGGTATAGATTTTAATTTGTTCTAATGATGAGTTACTTTCTTCTTATAGCAGAGTTCAGTGGAAAGTAAAATAGTTCATTTATTTACACTTTTACCAAAAGTGAGAAAACAGAAGATAGGTGGCAAACACATATTTAATGAGTGCATGCAAAGTTAATTCAAGCACATGGGGTGCAGCAGGAATAAGAAGGAAATATACCTGTAGAATTTATATTCACGTGGAATTCATAGACAATAAACAAGTAAACCGATATTTAAGATATTTTGAAAAAACAAGAGAGCTATAGATAAGATAAAATAGAATAATATAGAGTGAATAAAAGGAAAAAAGTGGAGGCGATGATATCATAAGGAGAGATAGGGATAGAAAGATCAAGAAGCCACTTGCCAACAGAGAGTTGGATTATATTCTAAGCACAATGAGCAACGATTATGGAGTTTTAAACAGGTGCAACCAGACCCGATTTGTTCTTTGAAAGATCACCATAACTGCTGTGAGAAAGGGATTATCAGGGAAAAACCAGATCATTAAATAGTCCATGGAGGTGTGGTGGTGGTTTGCACTAGTCTTACAGAAGTTGAGATGGTGAGACATAGTCATATTTAAGGTGTGCTTGCAGGTAGTGGCATCAAGCCTTACCACTGGATT
>PVKM010009554.1:0-36628 GCA_004027735.1 Carollia perspicillata
AGAAAAAGAAAAATTTCATGACATGCTAATTTTTGTTTTCAGAGCTGAAAACATTCAGGAATACTCTCTGTGGCCTCTGCCACATTCATCCATATTTGCCCCCTTTCTCTACCACCCCTCTGTTCTCACCTATTTCATCTTCCCCTCTTCCACTTTGTTGTGTCTTTCTTTCCTTCTTCCCTTTTCCCCTCCTACCACCCCTTCTCCTTCATCCCACTTTACCCCCAGCCCATAGAATGACTGTGGTGGAGCACAGAGATGATGGTCAGTAGTAGAGGTCAGGGTAGGAGAAAGAGAAGCATTCCAGCTCTCTTTTCTCCACCTCAGACCTGCGTTCAGGTATATTTGCATTAAGTTGAGTAATTTTATTTCATTATGTTGTGCATCTTTGGGAGAAAAGCCCCTTAAACTGAACTTGTGAACCTATTTTTTAAATTGTAAAGTGAAATGTATCTTGAGTAACTGAAAAAAATCAGGAAACCTGGTGACTGTCTGTTACAAGAAGTAAACTAAAATCCACTGAAGCAGCACAAGGTGAAATATAACTGTCCTCATATCAGAGTAAATAAATCAGATTAGTAAATATTTACTAAGACCTTATTATAAGCAAAGTATAATGCTTATTCTTCAAAATAAGGTCTTCAAAATTTTTGTCTGAATTCAGGTGTCCCTAAAGAACTCCTCAGCAGGGTAGCTCTAGGCAGAAAGGGGAAATTATGCTTTCTCTGGGGCCACACCCAACATCCACCCACTGAGAGCAATGGTCCACCTGGCTTACCTTCCACCACCCCAGGTTCTAAACAGTCAGAACTCCTCCCCCACTATGGGCGGGGTGGCCAAAGCCATATCTGGGCTCCAGTGTGAGCACAGAGACTCTGGTTCTGAGAGGGTGGGATAGGTCTGAGCTAGCAGTCACTCTCACCTCATGATGCCTCGCCTCCAGGGAGCATTCCACCAGAGCCCTGGTCCCTCTCCCTTTCTTCCAGAACCTTTGAAGCCATTGCTCCCACCCTGCAATATCTTTCCCTCCACCCACTTCCTTCTCTCAGCAGCAGACTGAGAGAAGCAGACTCACAGCCTGTCCCCACTCCCATGAGTGGGGAGCAGCAGACTACACTGAGCGATGTGGAATGTGGGATTATTACAGGAATGGCCCTCCCACTATTGTGGCAGCTAGATGATGCCTTTGTGCTACCTCTGGGCCTGGTGCTTAGCTGGAAGTCAAACCAACATATCCTGTGATTGTCAGACCACCTGGGACATCATTGTGCCTACCTTCACAGGCAAAAATTGCTCCTCCCAACCAGGTAGTCGGTCTTTAAGAATATGAGTGATTTTCACTAGGTCTTGTCTGCAACTACAGTCACCAAAAAAACTCCATGTTCCAGGGTGCTGACCTGGAGATTTCAACTCACAGCTCTCCCTACAAAATGTCAAACTTTTCCCAGAACACCTCTAAAATGAGATGAATTCAATATTGCACAGTAGATCTTTATGAATTCAGCTATTTTGAAATGGTAATGCAATGAGAATGAGACTTTGAGAAATATATTCTGGTAGAAATTTCCATGCAAGATCCCAGTTGAGTTTGGTTTTTAAATCTTTTAAGAGGTTTAAAAATAACAAGTCCCATTCTTTCTGGCCATGGGAGTGGGGACAGGCTGTGAGAAAATAGTTTCTTTGACCTTAAGGTAGAGAAGATTGTTCCTGCCTACATGAGGATCTATTTATGTTCACCCCTGCCTACTGACTTCTGCAGATTCCTGTTGTACTGTCTATGGATACCAGGACCTGGCCTGGCTGGGAGGAGGACAGAGGCATACCTTACAATACCTGTAACAGTGCCTTGGGTTGTCACATGGTTACAAAGTCATTACTTTCATTAAATGTTTAGAGAATGGTTTAGCTTTCAAAACATCAATCTATTTCCTTCCAAACCATGGTTAGAGATTGACAAGTGTAAATCCAATGTTTTCATACAATAACAATACTTTAATGGCTACATCAATAAAAATAACATTCTCATAGCACTTTGCAGATTATATGGCATTTAAACAAAAATCATGTTACTTTATCATCCAAAAGCCAGCAACATAGGATTCACTACATCACCAAAATTTTTATTTTATTTTATTTATTTATTTTTAGAGAGAGGGGAAGGGAAGAAGAAAGAGAGGGATAGAAACATCAATGCGTGGTTGCCTCTCTCACGTCCCCTACTGAGGATCTGGCCTGCAACCCAGGCATATGCCCTGACTGGGAATTGAACCAGTGACCCTTTGGTTCACAGGCCCGCACTCAATCCACTGAGCTACATAGCCAGGGCTAACTTCCCCCAAAATTTGATCACTGACAGCAGGTATAGAGACTGAGCAAGTTGTCAAGGTCAAACTGCTACCAAAGGGAGTAGGGCTTGGGCTTAAACTGAGGTCTCCTGCCTCATCACTCACTGTTCTTTGACCGCAGCTATCACCCATCAGGAACGGCTGAAAGTTACTGCATTCTTCTGTCTTACAGCAATGTCATGCTTGCAGAAAGAGGAGAGCCTGTTTCCAAATTCTCCATAGCAGATACCCCGATGTTTCCAATTCCAGCAGTTGGAGGTCTAATGCACATCTCAGCCATTTCTTACTTCACCTCCATCCCAGAGCTACACACTTGCCTTCTGTTCATTCGTCTTTGGGACAGAGCATCATGGGCTGCCCTCTTCCTCCTGATCCTTCTCTTCTCAGAAACAGCAAACTAATATATGTTGCAGTCAGGGTGAAATGGAGCAGCAGACTACATTGAGTGATGTGGAATGTGGGTTTATTACAGGAATGGCCCTCCCACTATTGTGGCAGCTAGATGATGCCGCTGTGCTACCTCTGGGCCTGGTGCTTAGCTGGAAGTCAGCAGGGCCAACCCCCAGGAAGGGGAAAGGGATGTGAACTGGAGGAGACTAGAGACAGATAGGAATGATATCTGTCTCTCACTGCCTCCTCCAGCTGTGATGATGTGGGGCGACCAGCAGGCTAAACTGAAAATCAAGGAGGAGATTCCTTGGAAGCCAACCCACTACAGGTCTGACTGATACCCCAGCCAACAAGATCATCAGGCAGATCAGGGACTTTGGGCTTGATCTGCAACAGGCCTGCTCTACTCCACCCTGCTGGGCATGAAACAACCTCTATTTGTCCTTCTAATTTGCCCACATATTTCTTCTTTGGTGAATATATATATGCGGGTGTGGGTATGAGGTCTGTCTAGAAAAAGTCCAACCACTGTTAATATCATGAGAACGATTTATGTACAACATGGATGTAACCTGGCAGCCAAGGAGAGTGGACTGGAATATGCATGCGTAAACAATGACGACTTCACTGTACTAGTCAGTGAGGGCAGTAGACACTGTTGAGTGAGCATGTGTACTGTGGGGCTGTCACATTAAAAATGACTGAGCGTGTAGAGCAACCATCTGAATCAAATTTTGCAGTAAGCTTGAACATTCCTCCACAGAAACTATTTAAATGATTCAGAAGGCCACAGCTATGGGCAACTGGTGAGAGCTTCATCACAACAACACACCTACTCATCCATCATGTATCGTGCAGAGGTTTTTAGTGAAACATCAAATCTCCCAGGTGACTCGGCCCCTCTACAGCCCAGATTTGGCACCTTGTGACTTCCGCCTTTTTCCAAAACTAAAATCACCTTTGAAAGGGTGGAGACTTCAGACCATCAATAAGATTCAGGAAAATATGATGGGGCAGCTGATGACAACTGGGAGAACTGTGTGAGGTTCCAAAGCACCTACTTCGAAGGGGACTGAGGCATCATTGTTCCATATACAAAGTTTCTTGTATCTTGTATCTTCTCCAGTAAATGTCTCTATTTTTCATATTACAAAGCTGGATACCTTCTGAACAGATCTCATATATATACACACACATATATAATTTTACCTCATCTATTCCTGTACGTGATTAGACTTGCCTTTGGACTTTTGGTAGGATCTCCACAGTTCACTTCACATAGATATCTAGAGCATAAAGGAAAATGTGATTGAAGTAAAATTGACAACAGGCTTCGATTAAGGTCCAAGTCTGAATGCCAAAGCCTATTTTGAAAAACTTCTTTAACATATTTTACCATGTCCTGTTTCATACCAAATTTTATGCAACTTTTTAGAGACATATAAATAGAAATAAAATATCTTTGCTTCTTGCTCAATGAGCAAATCTTGCCCCAAAGCACACTTATAATATTAATAAACTGAGATTCACTTGTCACTAATCTAGCAAACTGTGGACAGGCTTTCAAAGCAAATGGCATTGGACTATTCTAAAGTGTGGCTTTAAATTATTAAACCAAAGTAACAATCTACCCCCTCCACAGTGTCAGTGAGTTCATCCTACTCTGCAGTAACAATGCAGGGCTATCTCATGCCCAGATCAAAGGCAAGGCTTCTCCTAAAAAGAAAACAAGCCATTTCACATGCTCCTTAAAGACTGGTGAACTGAACCTGGCAAGTCTTTATTCCTTACACAAATGTGACACACAAATACACTGATGAACAAAATCTCTTCAGATGGGTGAAAACTGTCTGATCTCTGTTTTGATTAACAAAGGGAACCAAAAATCAGGAGATCGCCTGAGAGTGTGGTGGTCATTATTTCCATTAGTCGGTTGATGTGCCCAAGCAGTCATAATTAATGGAGCCAAAGCTTTTCTGTGAGAGTGGGGGAATACATAATATCATCTCATCCCAGGAAACCCTTGCAAAATTCCATGTCTGATAAACAGCGCTTTCCTTTAAGTCCAGTATTCACCAAAACAATATTACTGGCATTGTAGAAAATTTCAACAAATCATATTGGTCTATTTTTCTGCTTTACTCTATAGCACAGGCTTAGCACATGCTAAGTAAAAATAGTAATGAATTAAGTAATTAATTTTTTCATTGTTGATTTGACAGCTTGATGGGCTTTTTTAAAAGAAGGGGTTTTTGAAACCCCTTGCAACAGCATGAATGGACATGGAGAGTATTGTACTTAAGTGGAATAAGCCTGTCAGGAAAAGACAAATACCATATGATTTCACTTATGTGTGGAATCTATTGAACAAAATAAACAAAATAGAAACAGATTCAGATACAGAGAACAGACTGGCAGCTATCAATAGGGCAAAGGGTTGGGGAATGGGTGAAAAAGGTAAAGGGATTAAGCAAAAAAAAAAAAAGAAACACCTTAAATGATGAATATCAGAAGGAAAGGAGGCTGGGAGCTGTAGAAAAAGGCAAAGAGGGAATAAATGGTGACATAAGGAGACAACTTTGGGTGGTGAACACACAAAACATTACACAGATGACATATTATAGAACTATACACTTGATACCTACATAATTTTATTAACCAATGTGACCCTAATAATTCAATAGAAGTTCTTTTACAAAAATCTTGAAGGGTTACAAATTCACATTCTGTATGCAATAATTCCTTTTTAACACCATGAAAGCAGAAGCTAGGTGTAAATTATTGGCTGGATCTCTAGCAACCTTAGAATATGTATCATAAGATTATTTTAAATAAATCCCTACTATGAATTTGTCTTCTTACCACTTAGGTTTTTTTGTTGTTGTTGTTTGGTTAGTTGGTTTTTGGATAAAGGAATTCCTGCCAGAGGATAATCTTGTAAACTGATGAATTCCACTAATTTATTAATTCAACAAATTTTTAACACCTCCTTTATTATAGACTCTGTGTTAGGCCCTGAAAAATATAAATATACAATTCAGCCTCTACCTTTAAATAAGTATGGTTTAATCACTAATGTAGTAAAATAAACCAGAAATTACAAGACAGTAAGAAAAGTTGCTATGACAAACTTTTGCGTAGAGGAGGGGCTACAATGGGAGTAAGTTCTCATCGCGAGAAAAAAAGAATTTGTATCTATGTGTTGTGATGGATTTTAACAATACTTATTGTGGTGGTCATTTTTTAATATACACACATATCAAATCATTATGTTATACATCTGAAATATAATGTTATATATCAATTATACATCAATAAAATTAATTGGCATGGTCCAAAAAGAAAGGATTCAATAATTTTTCCAATAAAGCAGCAGCAGTGGACATTGTTAGGTGGGGAGGGCTGTCCTGCTGTGGTTTAGACACCTCACTCTGGCTAGACCTGGAGGCTAGACAACAAGTAGAGGAAGTGGAAACAGGGATGCCAAGGCTCCATCAGGCTTAGGGCAGGTGAGAAGAGCAGTTGGAAATCATTTAGTAAAGAGAAATTGTGGGATTCAGTATCTGATAGGCCTGGGAATGAGGGAGAGGGAGGATTCCAGCTGACCCTGATTTGGATGCAAGTGATAACGGCACAATTAACAGAGAAAGAAAAGCCAGTGAGGGAACCAAGCAAGATTCAGAAGTGAGAGGATGGAATGAACTAAGGGCAGGTTGAGTTTGACATGTCAAAGAACATTCTGCTGGAAGTGCCCCACAGAGAGGCTCAGGCAGCTTTGAGAGCTTGTGTACATTTGAGCAAATGGGATGGGGAATTAGCAGCAAGAATGTACTGTGTGACAAGAATAGGACAAAGGATGGAACTCTGAGAAGCACCACCATTGAGTGGTTGTGGAGGCAACCAGCACATCAGAAAGATAGGAAAATGTCACAGGGAACAAGGAGAGAGGCCCCATGGAAGGAAAAGATTTCCAGGAGCAAATGGTCCATAACAGGGCCATCCAATCAAAATAAAATGCAAGCCATGGGTGTTTAGTCACCACCTTACCATATAACCTCACTTATAACTGGAATCTAATGAACAAAATAAACTAACAAGGAAAATAGAACCAGAGACATGGAAACCAGAAACTGACTGATAGGTGTAAGAGGGGAGGAGAGAGGGGAGGAACAGTGGAGAAAAGGGAAAGAGATTAGTCAAAGAACATGTATGAATGACTCATGGACATGGACAGCAGAGGGAATTGACTGTGGGAGAGAAGAATGGGCAGGGTGGAGGAGGGGAAAAGGGAAGAAAATTGGAACTGTAATAGAATAAACAATAAAAAATGAAGTAGGAAAAAGATAAATCATGGTCAAACATGACAGAGGAGATGGACTTACCAAACAAAGACATTAAGACAATTCTTACAAATATGATTTATATACTCAAGGATGTATAACAAAATAACCATAACAAGGAGTTCCCATATGATTATCAGCCAATTTCTCAAAAGTAACTTAGCAGGCAAGAAGGGACTGGCAAGGAATATTCAAAGCGATGAAAAGCAAGGACATATAACCTGGATTACTCTATCCAGCAAAGCTATCATTTAGAATGGAAGGGCAGATAAAATGCTTCCCACACAAGGTAAAGTTAAAGAAGTCCATTATTACTAAGCTATTATTACATGAAATGTTAAAGAAACTTATTTAAGAAAAGGAAGAAGATCAAAACTATGAACATTAAAGTGGCAATACATTTGCAACTATCAACACCTGAATCTATAAAAACAAAGTAAACAACCAAAACAGGAACAGAATCATAAATATGGAAATCACATGGAGGGTTATCAACTGAGAGCAGGAATAGGGAGAATGAGGGAAAAGGTGAATGGGTTAGAAGCATAATTGGTAGGTACAAAATAGACAGGGGAATATTAAGAATAGGATAGGAAATGGAAAATCCAAAGAACTTATATGCACAACCCATGGACATGAACTAAGGGGAGGGGAGGACTGCTGGAGGGAAGGAGGGTACCAGGCAAAGGGACACAAAAAAGAAAAAAACTGGGACAACTGTAATAGCATAATCATTAAAATATATTTAAAAAATAAAAAAGTATTACCATACTAAAAGAAAAAAATTTTTAAGAAAATCAAAACAGATGAAATCAACTTTAGTCATGTATTGTATTTAACATCATATAGCCAAAATATTACAAATTCAAAAAGTAATCAATACAAAAATATTGAGAGATTTTACTTCTTGTTTTTCAAACTGTGTCTCGAAATCCTGGTCCATCTTATACATTTAAAGCTCAACTCAATTCTTTGTAAATGTGTCCTCTGTTTTTAGATTTCACGAAATTTACAGTTGAAAAACTAGATTCACAGATGCAAGTTGCTGTAATCATAAATTTTCAATCAAGTATCTACTTTTAAATCTAAAGTAATTAATATTAAATGAACAATTCAGTTGCTTGGTGCACTATCACATTTGTGTTCAATAACCCTCTGCCCAGCTGGCCACCCTTCTGAACAGCATAGTGACAGCACAGTGACAGCACAGAGCCACAGAATCAAATGACACAGGCCAGCCAGTGAAGAAGAAGGGCCAGAGGCCATTGGACACAGCAGTTCAAGGAAGCAATGGTTTCAGTGGTTATTGGTGGCACATAGCCTTACAGAAGAGAATCAAAAGCTGAAAAAAAGTGAGGAAAAGTAGGCAAATTTAATTTCTTGGATATTGACTTTGTAAGGAAGGAGAGTGTGGTAGCCACAGTAGATCCAGAAACATGGGAGTGTGGATTTTTTTGTTTGTTTGTAAGATAGGAGAGTGTTAGGAATATTGACATGCTCTGGGAAAGAAACAGTACTGTGAGAGAGATTGCCATGTAGGATAGTTGAAGTAATCATTGAGGCTTTATTTCACCAGAATCCCTTATTAAAGCAACATGTGATAATGAAAGTCATAGCAATAAAGCTTCTTGAGTGCTTGCTTTTTGTTAGTTGTATTTACTTCATGTATTATTACATTTAATCAACATGTAATTACAAAATCATGGATTATTTAGTAACTGTAAATAATTTAAACTAAAAATGCTCTTTTGCATATCACATTCTTTTTATTTTTTCCACTTTTATTGAGAAATGATTGACATACATCACCGTATTAGTTTAAGGCATTACGTGCAATGGTTTGATTTACATATATTGTGAAATGATTACTATGATAGGTTCAATTTACATCTATCTCTCCTCTCATATACACAAAGTAAGAAGAAAAGAAGAAAGGCAAATTTTTTTTTCCTTGTGATGAGAACTCAAGATTTACTCATATTAAGTTCCTCATATATCATACAGCAGTGTTGGCTATAGTGATCATGTTATATACATTACATCCCAAGTACTTATTTATCTTATAACTGGAGGTGTGTACCTTTTGACCACCTTCTTCCAATTCCCTCACCCACTAATTCCCACCTCTGGTAACCACAACTCTGTTCTTGTTTTTTTTTTAATGAATTTGGGGTTTGCTTCATTGTGGTTTGGGGGGGATCCTTTTTTTCCCCACATATAAATGAGATTATACAACACTGTCTTTCTCTGAATTATTTCACTTCACACAATGCCTTCAAGGTCCAACTATGTAGTCACAAATGGTAGGATTTCCCATTTTTGTGGCTGAATAATATTCCATTGTGCATGTGTATGTGTATATATATGTATATACATTCACTCACAACTTCTTAATCCATTTATCCATCAATTCATTTACATTTTTCCATGTCTTGGCTATTGTAAATAATACTTCTATGATATGGGGCTGCAGATACCTATTTGAGTTAGTGTCTGTGTTATCTTTAAGGGACATAGTCCCAGAAGTGAAATTGCTGAATCATATGGTAGTTTTATTTTTAATTTTTTAAGGATCCTCCATACTGTTTTCCATAGCAGGTGTTCCAATACACATTCCCATTAGTAGTGCAAAAGGTCCCCCTTTTCTCCACATTCATGCCAGTATTTGCTATCTCTTCTCTTTTTGATGATGGCCATTATAACAGGAATGAAGTAATATCTCACTGTGGTTTTAATTTTCATTTTCTTAATGACTAGTGTCATTGAGCACCTTTTAATATACCTGTCAGCCCTTTGTATGTCTTCTTTGGAGAACTGTCTATTCAGGTTCTTTGCCCATTTTTTAAAATTGGGGTCATTTGTCCTGGCTGGTGTACCTCAGTGGATTGAGCGCAGGCCTGCAAACCGAAGGATTGCTGTTCAATTCCCAGTCAGGGCACACGCCTGGGTTGCAGGCCAGTTCCCAGCAATGGACACACAAGAGGCAACCATACATTGATATTTCTCTCCTTGACCCTTCCCCTCTAAAGATAAATAAATAAAATCTTTAAAAATGTTTGGGTTATTAGTAGGGTTTTTTTGGTATTAAGTTGTATGAGTTCTTCATATGTTTTAAATATTAATCCTTTATCAGATATATGGTTAACAAATATTGTTTTTCTGCCCTGTAGGTTGTCTTTTCACTTTTTTGATTATTTCTTTTGCTAAGCATAAGCATTTTAATCTGGTGTAGTCCTGCTTTTATTTTTTATCTTGTTGCTTCTGTTTTTGGTGTCATATCCAAAAAATCATTACCAAGACCCATGTTAAGGAACTTTATTTCTATGTTTTCTTCTAGGAGTTTCATGGTTTCAGGTCTTATATTTAAATCTTTAATCCACATCAAGTTAATTTTTGTGTGTAATGTAAGGTAGAAGTCCAGTTTCATTCTTCTACATGTGAATATCCAGTTTTCACAACATCATTTATTGAAAAGGCTGTCTTTTCTCCATTGAGTGTTCTTGGCTCCCTTGTCAAATATTAATCAATCATATATGCTGGGGTTTATTTCTGTGGTCTCAATCCTGTTCTATTGGTCCATTTGTCAGTTTTTATGCCTTTACCATACTGTTTTGATGTCTATGGTTTTATATTACAGCTTGAAATCAGAAAGTGTGATGCCCACTGCTTTGTTCTTTTTTCTCAGGATTCTTTGGCATTTGGAGCCTTTTGTGGTTTCACATAAATTTTGGGAGGGATTTTTTTCTACTTCTGAAAAAACGCTATTGGAATATTGATAAAGATTGCATTGAATCTATGGATGATTTTCAGTAGTATTAACATTTTAACAATATTAATCATTCCAACACTTCAACATAGAATACCTTTCCTTTATTTCGTGTTATTTGATTTTTTCATCAGTGTCTTGCAGTTTTCAGAGATCTTTCACCCCCTTAGTTAAATTTATTCCTAAGTACAGCATTGTTTTAGATACTATCGTAAGTGAGATCAGTTTATTTCTTTTTCAGAATTTTGTTGTTACAGAATAATAGATTTGGCTTTGAGAAGAAAAGCAAAGACTGCAATTATCATTGTTAAACTGCAATTACAACTAACCCACAATCACAATGAAAACATCACAGAGGAATATGCTAGAACTTAAAGTTGACAAGAAAATCTTCACAGTTATGTTTAAATGATCTTTTGCATTGTGGGCTTGGCTTCCTTGTGTATACATAATTGATTCAAAGTAGCTTCTGACACAGAAGCAACGTAGGAACAAACATGAAGAGGGCAGATCCTGAGCCTATTGTCCCATTGCAACTACACCCACAGGGTTACAAATGCTTGACAAAAATGCTGCCTGCATGTAGCTCTAGAAGACCGCTGCTCTCAGTGGGGCTAAGGATCTGTCTCTGAAATCCCCTTATTTGTCTACCATTACCAAATTATGTGCAAAGTCCTGTGCAAGACCCCTCTATCAATGACTGGAAATCATAAGGAAAAATGATTTATCTGCCCAGAGGCAAACAGCTGCTCACATATGCAGAAAACATGTCTAGCCCACTTCAAAGACATTGTGCATGTCTTAACAACCAAAGGAAAGAATTCCATAAAGAAAGCCATAAATAAGTATTCAGTGGGGGGAGGCATATTCAGCATTTTTGATTGTGCTTTTGAAAGACAGAGCTTTTTTCTTTTGCTGATCTTGAGCCAATAAAGCTCTTGACATAATTTTTAAAAACTGAGTACTAAAAAAATCTATATAAAAAGGTTTATCCATCTGGAATAGCAATCCCGGTACATGAGAAAGAAGGCACTGACCTCACCTGGTTCACAGAATTTACTAGCCAGTTCCAAAGTCCTGTGAAAGAGAGACATGCTGCAGCAGAGCTGGCACAGGATAGGGACCAGAGAGAGGAACTCAGGTGAGAATGGTAATCCTAGGGTTTACCCAATCATGGTGCTGCTGGTTTGTTCCAATGGAGAGGATGGGTTTAGGGGATCAGCAGCGTGTGGTCCCCTGAAGACACTATTAGGACTCTGCAACCACAGCTAATTCTTATAAAACACTTTCCTTTTACCAAGCAAAGTTCTGCATGCTTTACATATTTACATATTTAAAGTCCTTTCTTCATAACGACCCTTACAAATAAGGAAACAGAGGCACAGAAAGGGGCTTTACATTGGTCATTCAGCTAGTCAGGTGCAGAGCTAGAATTTTAACCCATACTGACTATCTCCAAGTCTGCAAATGACTGCTAATCCCAAATGTTTTACTTCAATTCTAGCAATTGCATTTAAATCTCAGTGGGCCCAGTGAGGAAAACTAACACAATTAAGAAGTCTCTGATTTCCCAAACTAAATGTCAACCTCATCACCTTAATAGATATATAGATTTTTTTAAGGATTGAGACTTTATTGAATTGGAGCTAGATATTTTCCCAATCTGCATTTAAATAAAGTGCTTCTTGCTACCATTATCAAAGACAGGTCTACTCAGATGGACAGTTGGTGATGTTTAGTGGTCGTTAGTCACATCTATCCCAGAGAATGTTGAAATAATGTGAGTCTCTTTATTAGTGAAGTTTTTAATGAAGGTTCTGGCTGCTTCCAGAAGGAGTCAGGGAACCAAGCACCTGTTGAGGACACCACAATGTCAGTGAGCTCAGCAGAGAGTGGTGGAAACGGGAGGCTGTGTTCACACCCCATCACTCCTGGAGACATGACTGACCTAAGGGCTCCTCAGTGGCAGCTCCCAGGGTGGTGAGAGAGTGTCACCAAGGCTAATAAAAGAAGCTTAACTAGAGTCAGAAAATTGAAGAGCCCACTGTAGAATGTCTCTCCTTGAAGCAGTCAGCCCTTTGAATTCAAGTTGGCAAATCCCAAGAAACACACCCACGGGAGAGCCAGGAAAGGTAGAGAACTATACCAAATGTCAAAAATGACCCCTCAATCTCCCAACTGAAGCCAACTTCAGCCATGGAAGTGAACCAACTAAACTCATAGTAGCCCAAGAAAGAGATGGGCCCCTGGCCCCACCTGGAGGATAGGGCCTTGCGCTGTTGGTCCCCCTCGCTGCTGGGCAGGCCAGCAGAGGCTCCTAGCTGACTGTGGGACCTCACAGGGCAAAGCAAACTTCTGGCAGCTCAGGGGGCTTGGTCAGGCTCTTAATAACCATAAGAAGTAATGGTCAATTTCTTGTCCCTGGAGTTCTGGCCCGAGTCTCAGTCACAAAAAAGGGATAGAAACCTTGAAAGTGGCTGAGATGCCTCCTTGCATATTTTTAGGCAACACAAATTATAATGGCAGGATCATTAAAATGACAAAGGGAAGTGGTATTTGTCAAGCACACACTGTGAGTCAGCTTTTGTCCACATTATCCCATTTAATCCCTAAAGCCTTTTAAGGCCAGGGTTGTTTCGGAACAAAACACAGAAAGGTGGAATGGTTTCAAGTTGTAAGGCACCTCTCTAAATCTAATCCAGTTGAGTCCCAAAGGCTTAATTCAAAAAATATTGGTATTTTTATCAACTGAATTTTCAATAGTGAATCCTAGAACTTGAGATCTGGGAGATGTGTCAGAGATCACCTAGTTCAACCCTTTCATCTGCAGTGGAGGGAACAGAGTCTCAAGAGCTGAAGGCAGTGCCCAAAGTCACAATAACACCTGTTTGCTTCTGTATTCACATACTGCTCTAACAAATTATCAGAAGCCTGGTGCCCTAATTTGATACCTATTTATTATTGTTTCCCTGGGTCAGAAGTCAGAGGAATGAGGCTCAGCTGGTTCTCCCTTTAGGGTCCCACAAACCGAAATCAAGGTGTCAACAAGCTTGCTGGACCCTTTCAGAGGTTCTGGGAAGATTCCACTTCCAAGCTTACTAAGTTTGTTGGCAAAACTCAGGTCCTTGTGATTGTAGGGCCCAAGTCTTCATTACCTTGAGGGTTGCACGTGCCCTTTTCTTGGTTTGAATCTCTCCACTCTTCCTTCTGCCCTGTTTCTCTGACTCCAACTGGAGAAAGTTCTCTGCTTTTGAGTGCTCGTATCATCCAATTGAGCTTACCTAGACATTTCAGGAAAATCTTCCTATTGCAAGATCCCTAACCTTAATTACATCTGCAAATAACATGGTCACAGGTCCAAATTAAAGCTTGAACAACTTTGGGGTCCATGCTGCCTGCCACATTATAGTTCTGACCAAAGCCACCCAAATCAACCACAGTGTGTTAGGAGCCACAAGGCTTCATGCTTGAGGGGGGTCCTCAGACTGGAGACTTGTATCAGCTGGGGTGACACCCCCACTCCCTTCCACCCAGTGGAGAACAGGAGAACCATGGCACACCCTGGTTTCCTTGGTCTTTGGGGCTTGTTGTGGTAGTGAGCCTTCATCATGGGAGGGCTGCTGCAAATCCTCAGAACATTCAACAGACAGATGTGTAAATATGAATACCAAAGACCTATTGCAATATATTCATTTGTATGTTAATGAATTCAGTCATTCAATAAATATTTATGAAGAGCTTACTGCAAGAGGCAATGTGAAAAAGATTTGTGGACTTGTAGCAACTTTGAATTATTTATAAGGCAGCTCCCTTGATTAAAATGAATAACTGAATCAACCACATTTGGGCCTTTCCACGGGTCTACATTCGTGTGGCCTGTGTACACAGAAAAGCCTCAAGGGAACTAAGTTTGGTGGCAAAGTGACCATACCTACTCCACAGGTGGATGGAAGTTGGGCTAAGGATGGCTGACCTCTATGAGTGGGAGAGGACTTGTGATTGCTGGCACTGTTGTTCTTGTCCCAAAGCCAAGTCCTTCTGTCCAGGTACCCAGTGTGAAGGTGTAGGCAGGAGGACAATTGTCTAGCAGGACACATACCAGTCTCTTTGGTAAGGCCAACAAGCCTGTTCTGCTTAGAGGCACGTGTGGGGGACTGTCCTATTCTACGAGAACATTTTGCTTCTGTTGTTCAAAGCTATACACCCTCAGAGTATCAGCTCATCTCCTAATGGGCTGACATATGAAAATCTGAAATTCTATCAAAAAAGAACTTACAGGATAACTATTCACTTTCCAGAAAGATCCAGCATTCATTATGAAACATCTTCAAATGGCAAACCATGTTTAAATGTGGTTCAATTTAATACCAGATTCAGATTTATAAAGCTGGAAGTGGCTTGGAATCCAAACTTTTTATTTCAAAACAAGAAAAATGGGCCCAGGGAGGCATAATGACTTGCCCAGGAGTATAGCAAGTTGGTAGAGGTAGGACTCGAACTCAGAACCTCTGAGCATGTGCCCTATCTCCATCACCTTGCTCCACCTTTAACAGCAATACTTACAAATGGAAGTTTATAAATTAATAAATTGTGCACATGGATATAATATGCCAAGTTTTATTAAACCAGCACCTCACTTCATACACAAGCACAGGGAAGAAGGGAGTGCTGGCTGACTGCCCAAAGAGCTGGTTTCTAGTACCAGGTCTACAATTAACAAACTGTGTGATCCCAGGCAAGTTGTTCAACCTTTCTGGGCTTCACTTCCCTTGTATGTAAAACTGACTAAAGCTTAAAAGCTTTTCCCATTTCCAATATCCATGACTAAATGCAAAAAGCCTTGTGGGATTAGCTACATGCCACATGCAAACTAGAAATATGGGGGGCTTGGGGCTGAAAACTGCTGACTTCATTTGTTCTGTGCAAGGAAGGCAGCTGAAGCAGCGGTCTTCACAGCTTGCACTAAGGGACACCCAGTGCATGATGAGATGCCCCTTCCCAGTCCACAGACGCACAGCGTGAGAGGTGCAGGAGTCCCTGGGTGGGAACAAAGGAAGTAGGTGGCTCAAACAAAATGTTGGAGAAAACAAGAGTCCACTCACCCCAGAGACCTCATTCCTATGAGCACATCCCTATGGCTGCGGCACACTGGGCCCTGCGAGGCCTCTCAAATCACCAGAACCAGCTGTCAGCATACTTTCCAGTGCCCTCCCATGCTCGTCAAGGGTGCATAGGGATGGCAGCTGTGTTCAGGGCGGTTGCACTTTTTACCTGGCCCAAATTCTGAGACATGAGACAAGCAAAGTAGAGGCACACCCCAGAGTCCAGCCAGCCCAGCTCTGCCTTCCGGCAAATACCACCCTCCATGACTGAGAAAGCTCCCAATGTCTCTCCACCTGACCTTCACTTTAACTCCAGGAGATAGACAGATATTCTTCCCATTTTATAAATGAGAAACAGAGACTCTGTGAGGTGACCTGGCAGTCCTGCTCACAATCGCAGCCCCTCCCTGGGACAATGTCAGAGTCCACGTACAAGGGCCTGTCAGAATGCAGCATTATGGCAGAGGCCCCACAAACGTCAGAAGGCACAATGAGAGGGATCTGGGAAGACACCTGGTGCTCACCATTTATACATTGCGCATAATGAGAGAGGCCAAAAATACACAGAAGCTAACAATTTAGTGAGAAACATATCTAAGATACTCAAAACTCACAAAGGATGGTAACCGAGTCCTAGCTGGCTTAAGTGTGCTGGCCAAGGTGCAACAGAAGGTCAGAGAAGAGGGAAGGGCAGTAAAGACTCTGTATCCTTACCTGTTATCGCTCACAATTGTAACGCCATTTGCTTGGCAAAAAATATATATGTATATATGGCCCTGGCTGGTGTGACTCAGTGGATTGAGTGCCAGCCTGCAAACCAAAGGGTCACCAGTTAAAGTCCCAGGAAGGGCACATGCCTGGGTTGCAGGCCAGGTCCCTGGTGTGTGAGAATCAACCACACATTGCTGTTTCTCTCCTTCTCTTTCTACCTCCCTTCTCCTCTCTCTAAAAATAAAATAAAATAAAAATTTAATTTAAAAAATAGGTATGTTAAATCCCAAGACAGTAGTAATAAATGCTGTTCAATGACAAAAGTGTTTTTATTACTCGGGGCAATATTATGGTTTCCACTTTAATATTTACCCTCTCTCTATAAAAACAGGGCACAGAAAGGGGGAAGATGGGACTTTTTATGATGATTTTTCCCCCCAGCTACTATTGTGGCTTTCATTACCAGTGGTGGGCTTGAAATTCCACCAGCACAGGTGGTTACTCTGGTATTTCCCAGCAAAAGCATTAAGCAAATAAAAAGGAAACCACCTTATTAAAAGCAGAAAATCTCTCAAAGTTAGTAACCAAAATATTTAGAAAGGAAACCCCTTCAAGAAAGATTTAAGCATATTCAATGAATGGAAATTCCCATCAAAAGAACAAAGGTGCTCAGCCCAGGTGAGTCAGAATTTAAAGATTAACAGGGATGGGGAGGGAACCTGTGTTTATGAATGAAGCTGCCTCCAAGCACACTCCCCTGCCCTCCAGGAAGCCAGTGCGGGGCCACTGGGGGTGCGTGACCTCCTTGCACCTTTGTCACATCCTAACTAACTGCAGAAGCGAGGCTTCCCTGTATGGTTATAACTGCAGCTATTAGCATGAGTCCGGGCCTGCCTGCCCTTGCAGATCGTATTTTGAGGAAACTGAGGAACGAGTCCTGTCCTGTGTGGCCTGGGTAAGGATGGAACGCACAGAATTGCTGAACCAGCAGAAAGCTTGCAGGTTATCTGGCCTGTTTCATCATTTTACAGAGAAGGAGCCTGGAGGAAAGTGATGAGCCTAAGATCTCCCTGTGGCTTCATGACAGAGCTAAGACTGGGACTCCAATCTTTAGGACTCCCAGTCCACAAAGGCACCCGGTATTTTCAACCATCAACAGAAAAGCCCAGTACAAGCATAGGCTTGGCTCAGTCCTGCTCCAGCCCCTCTATATCCATTCCATTTCCTTGCCATGTCCCCTGGCTCCCTCTCTCTTGTCTTCTTTCCACCTTCTCTCTCATGCATGTGGCCTGGAGATGTCTGCCTCTGTCGCTAGACTGCTCCCTGTGTAGTGCAAACTATTCTTGTTATATTAACAATGGCTGGACATTTTTTGGACAGACCTAGTATACTCATCTTTGAGACTGCTTGATTGAAATCTGTGATCATATCTTTATTATATACAAACTACTGAAAAGTATAGAAATTAAGAATGAGTCACTACCATACTGAGTGAACTTTTCCATGGGTAAGCTAGGGCTATCCAGTGATGCTTCCAACTGCAAAGTATTTCCTGGTGCCCTTTAGGGCAAAAGGAATCTTGCCTAAGCAGCCTAGCTCTGGAGACAGGTTTTCATGGGCTGTTAATATATTTTATATTAAAAAGTTCTATAGAAAAATAAGTTTAGAGAATACTGAATCAAACAGAGAATTTGGCTTGCCATATAATAACTGGTCAACTTTCATCCCTCACCCTGTCAATGGCAAGAACCTTGGGGTAAATTGAGTTAGATCTCCTCTAGCTACAGAACTGGCTGAGAGCAGAGCCCCCGATTATCCAGATCAATGGGTCCCATGCCAAGGGAGAGACTGGTTCTGGAATGCAACCTGAGCTACAAAAATGTACTGAAATCTCTGTGACATTGTCATCCTTTCTCTTCTATCTCTTCAACCCAATCACTAATCCCAAAGCTTAACAACTGGGTCTCTCTCTTATCAACTGAACACCTAGTTATACCATGTTTTGTAGCATCTGCAGATAAACCAAAAGATAGATGCTCGGCATACAGAGGAATCCTCTCTCCTCCTTTCCAAAATGGACCAAATGAGGCACAGATTTAAAATTGTCTACAGCAGTATTCTTGTTGGTGTATCTTTAGGTACTATAGTTCCTAAAGCACTTCATCAATTCTTTGTGGGAATGAAACTGCATTCGTTTTTTCCCTCTTCTAGAACATTTCGTATTTCTCTGGCACCCTGCAGCCTTCCTCTCACTCACCCCTCTTCCACTGTCTGCTGTATGGAAATGTCTGCAGTATGTTTTCTGTTGACTACAGGAGTAAATAAGGGAGAGAATGGTGACTTGAGGAAACTGGAAGACATTTCCTGTAGCAGCTCTTGCTCAGGTCCCTGATCTTAGAATAAAAGGCCACCAGTTGAAGCAAGTATCCACCCCAGCTGTAAATCTGTGTAGGCTTCAGCAAAGTCCAATCTGCAGCTGTCATTCCTCATTTTTAGGTTTTTCACATTTTATGGCTGTTTTCCAAAGCACAAAGTGATTCTTAAAGTCCTAACATTAAGGTGCTCAAGTAAACCCTGGTTGTCTGAGCATGGTGCCTGCTACTAAGCAAAGGGGGTGGGGTGGAGCCAGTGAGACCAACTGTAGAAGTAGATGTATGACAGAGAGAAGTCCAGTGGTGACCGATTTCAGAACAAAGAGCAACACATTGTTACCCTGCCCTCTGATCAGACTCCTCTCCTGCTCAGCTGTTTGTGGATAGAGCATGAAACGCCAGCTGAGCCAGCTAGAGGATAGAGCGTGCTGTTTATGGATAGAGCTGTTTGTGGATAGAGCATGAAATGCCTCTGGCCAGCTAGAGGACAAGGACATTGAGAGCAGGGGCTGTATTTCACTACCTGTGGGCACTGCTACACACAGTAGGAAACCAAGCAAGTTTGTTGAATAAATAAATATGAAGATTCCTTTGCATTTCTGTTATAAGCTCAATCTGAGCACAGACTGATGCAAACTTAGTGATTCTTGTATTCCAGTGCCTAAAAGAATAGTTATCTTGCCTCAACAGAGTAAAAAGAACCAGATTTACCTTCTCGTCTTAAAAAATTAAAATCCTGGACAATGTATAGAAAACAAGGTTTCTAGATATTGGACTACCAGCCATACAAGATAACAATTCCTGAGAGGAGGCTAACAAACAAAATGAGCCCTATGATTGTCTCAGTTTACCACTGAGAGAGAGTTCCAGGCTGCAAGGCAGAAGAGGAAACTTGAATTGAGCCCTACATAGTCTCACCAAGTTGAGGAGACAGTTGAAAATTCAGGGAAGCCAAGGTGGCTGGAATTCACAGAGCACAGGAGCAGCCCACTGGCCAGAGTGGACAATGTCCCCATTTCCAGGCCATCAGATATAGTATCTCAGGAGTAAGGAAAATGAGTTCTAGACCAGGGGCTACTCTGGTCCCACCAAACAAAGTTTCAAAGCAATACTCATAAGGATCAAATAGCTTCCAAGTAACTTAATCACATACCAGAACAAAGCCTAAAATGACCTAAATGAATACCAAAAACCCAGTGTCCCACAAAGTAAAACATACTATAGACTAAATGTCTGGCATCTAATCAAAAATTACCAGCCATGCTAATAAACAGGAAAATACCACCCATGAGCAAAAAGAAACATCAATCAATATACACAGACTTAGAAATGACCCAGAGGATAGATTTGTAGATGAGAACATTAAAGCAATAGTTGTAACTCTATTCCATGTGTTTAAGAAGGTAGAAGAAGGCCTAAGTGTGTTAAGTAGAGTCAGAGAAGTTACAAGAAAGACTCAAATCAAACTGCTGCACATGAGAAATAGAATATCTGGAATAAGAAAATACATTGGGTGGAATTAACAGAACTGCAGAAAAATTGAACCCTGGTAATATAATGTCATATGAAACACTGAATGAGAAAAAGACTAGAAAACTTCACTGAGTTGTGAAACTTAGAGGCTTAATATATATGTAACTGGAATCTCCAATGGCAGGGGCAGAAAAACATTGAAGAAATAATAGCAATGTTTTTTTCCAGATTTTATGAAAACTCTAAATCCATAGAGTCAAAAACTTCAAAAAACTCCAAGTACAAGAAATATAAAGAAAACCACACTAAGGCACATCAAAATCAAATTGCTTAAAACCAATGGTAAAGAGAGAAAAAATCTTTCTTTTTTTAATAAGGGAAAGTTTACTTAGAAGTTACACAAGTAGTAGAAAGGCCATTGGAGCTTAGGAGAAAAATGGAATGAGACACACACCTTGACAGACGAAACAGGGAGGAGAGGCATGGGTGTGCTCCTGGAGAGAGAGCACACCCTGGGGAGAGAAAGGGGTGGGGAAAGGAAGAGCACTCCCACAGCGATAGATGCCAAGGGAAAAGTCTTAAAAGTAGTCAGAGAAAATTGCCACAGTACATACAGAGGAAAAAAGATTAAAATAACAGCAGGTTTCTCTTCAGAAACAAGGCAAGTCAGAGTATGGTGGTTCAACATCTTTAAAGTACTGAATGAAAAAAACTATCAACCTGGAATTCTATATCTAGGGGAAAAAACTTTTAAAAATGAAGACAAAATAGGCCTTTTCAGGCACATATAAAAGTTACATGGACTTATCCCCAGCAGATCTGCACCACAAGAAATGGTAGAGGAAATCCTTCAGGCAGAAGAAAAGTGACACCAGATGGAAATCTAGATATACACAGATGAAGGAAGAGCACAAAAAACTAAAAGATAATCATGATAACATTTTGTAAAAAATTTCCCAGCAGAAGCTGATGCTCTCCTTTTCTCACATCCCAAAGTAAGAAGGTTGCACACAGAACTCAACAGATTTTATGAAATAGTAATAGTAATCTATTAATATTTTTGAATATCCAAAAAAATGTTCAGTGAGCCATCACTGATAGCTCACTGGAAATATGATTAAATGTGCTGGGAGGGAGGGAGGGGCAACAACATAGTACAATATTAGAGCCAATATTCATTTACCATGTGAGCTGACTATTGCCATAACATTTCCCCTTCATTTGCAAGAACTACTATGCCCTTCAAGAGTCAGCAGAAAGCCTGGCCTCCCTTCTGAAGACTCCTCATTCGCCAGCCCCTCATCTCCTGGGTATAGCAGTTAAGGTGAGCCTTTACAATCTAGCTTTCAAAGGTCGTGGTCTCCTTTCCAAGGTCTTATAGCAGGGGTGTCAAACTTATCTTCACTGAGAGCCACATCAGCCTTGCTTGCAGTTAGTTGCCTTCAAAGGGCCAAATGTAATTTTAGGACTGTATAAATGTGACTTAACAGTTAAGTGGGAGCTCAGAGCTGCTGCGGGTAGAAACAAGGTGCTGGGTGGATAAAACAAGGTGAAGGGCTGGATTCAGCAGGCCTCGTGTTTGCCACCTGTCTTATAGGGTATTGGACCAACACCCTAAAGAGAGCCCTCTATTGAATATGTACAAGACCGACAGAATGTTTCTAATGCCCACAGAAATGATTTTGTTATCAAACAACAGTGGGGTTCAGCTGATTGCTGCTAAACAGAGGCATAAGACAAAGGTTGGTGAGGAAGGGAAAAGGTCTTTATTAAAATGCTGCACAATTTAGGGAAACTGAGGACCTCTTGGCTCCAGGCCAATCTCACACAGACAAAACCTAGCTGCCCCCAGAACCAGAAACAGTGTCCATAACCCCTGTTCCATCCATATCTGTCCCTCTGGAGCACAACGTTGCTAAGCAGACTGATCTCTGGCTTCAGGATCCCTCCCTGGAGTCCACACGGTTGGGCCAGCATGGCCATCACCATGCCATGGCTTCCCATGCCAGGACACGGAACCACTCAAAACCACTGCAGCCAGTCATGCAGGGTCTCTGGCAGCAAGGACCAGTGCCTGAGGCTGCCCTAGCCCCTGAGCCAGCAAGAGCTCCAGCCTGCATGTCTGTGCACAGATCCCAGAAGAAAGGGGCAAGTGAGGGGACGAAGAAGTTGTGTGTTTCTCCCTACACACCATTTAAACTTCCTAGTCCAAAATTTTGTGCTGTGGAAGAGTCCAGCTTCCCCAGCCAATCCCATCCTTTTTCCAGGATTGACTGGCAGGTCAGCACCTCTCCCTGATGACATGTTTCGGAAGTGAGTAGGAGGGCTTTTCCCTCCATCAATCACCCTCGCCAGCCTGTGCAGACTCCACACAGGGCCCCTGCTACAGAGGGGCTGCTGCTCAACCCAGAGAAATCTGTTAGGTTCTGTACTTGCACCATGGCTTCAAGCCCACAGCCTCCAGCATTTCCTGTGACTCCTCCCTCAACTGGCCGGCAGTCTGGCCAGATCTCCCTGTATCAGTTTTACACCCTATGCTAGGCTGACAACTGAGGACAGGCTCAGCACACTTCCTGATGGCAGCATTTAAATTAAATCATGCATAGTATATTCATATGCTATGCCCCAAATTTTTCTCTCAGGCCAAAGAAACCTGATCTGGCTTGAATATAATGAGCCATCATTAATGTCCTGTGTCCTCAGTGGTATCCAGGATAACCATTAACCTCCAAGTAGTGCCTTTCTTGAGCTGTGCCACACAGAGTCAAGACAGCCAAGCAATTTCATGACATATTCATCCAACAGTTATCTAGGAGTGTCAAAACAACAACAGAAATTCTTCTGGCATCAATTTTTTACTTGTTACTATTGAACATACTCTGTGGATCTTAGGTTTTACTTTGCAATGCAAAGGGTGCCCAGTCAAGACAACTGTGAGCTCAGTCAATGAAACACTTGTAATTTTGTACAACTAAAAATAATAATTTCCTGAAGTTTTCACATTTGAAATCTCTATAGTAAATAAATAGTGGTAAGAGAAGTGTCTGAAGTGTTCTAAAGAATGATCTTCAGTTCCACCAGAGTGAGTCCTATGCCCTGGGGAGCATAATCCTACCTCACATTTCCAGGAGCCAGTTAGTTGGATATGTTGTGGGCTTTGAGTGTGCCTGGAGCAGGAAAAGGACCCTCAACAGGACAGAAAAGGGGCTGGCTGAGCTGATCCTCCTCAGGCCAAATAAACAGGTTCTTTGTGGTCATTATTTTAATTAGATAATTTAATCAGTCTTGACTTGCTTTCTGTACACAGATAGGAACACACCCAGATTGCCACAGGGTGGGTGATCTTGAAAAGGTCTGATATTTCCACTCATTCCAGGATATGAAAATAAGGAAAAGCTAGGAAAATTTTTATTAACTCTTTTTTCCTTCGTGCAGTACCATTAAATTTTTTCCAGAGGACTAGAGAAGAACAGAATCCTTGGAACCAATTTTTTTAAAGGAAGTTATTCATTTTTCCTAATCTTCATAAAATGCAGTTTCTGCAGAAGATTCCTCCTTCTCCATCTCAGCCACACCCTCTGTGACCTTCCTGGAGGAAGGGGAGGGAGAGAAGGAAAAGGAAAGAAAGAAGGGAAGGGGGAGGGCAGAGGGGAAATATGAAGCAAAGTAAGGATGCCTTAGTGTTTAGAAAAGCATAATAAATAGGGAAAAAACAATACATATTTTAACAAGTTTCTTCTTTCTTTTCAGAGACAACATAATACCCTTGTAGAAAAGGGGATCAAAGAAATATAGTCCCGAGTCTAAATTCTTTTTCAGGAAGACTTATTGTTTCTACTTATCCAAAACTCTTTTTACCTGAAGATGGTCTCCACATTTGGCTTCCCTTTGTTTCTGTTAAGGGACATCTTCCTGGGCCTGGCGCCCTCCCTCCTAAACCCCTCCCCACTACTGTTCAAAAGGAGACATGTGCATTACAATGTCAACACTTCCCTTTAATCTGGAAGGGTTCATTATTTTTTACCCAAGCAAAATAATTGCTTGATACTTTAAACTCTGAAGTGCCTCTTACAAAATAAAGTCACCTCACAGATCTGTGTGCATAATCCCCTCCAAATTCTTTTCCCTTAGAACAGCTCCCACAAAGAGTGTGTGGAAAAGTCTGTTCTCTTTAAAAAATGTCAGATTCAATAGTTTTTACATTCCGGATAGTAATCATTTGTGACTTCAACATATCATAATTATTTTCTTTCAGTTTGTGGCTTGATTTTCACTTTATTTTTAGTAGTTTTTGATGAACCAAATTTCTAATTTTAATAGGAGCCAAATTTATCATTATTTTTTATTTATTGCTTGTACTTTTTTTGTGTCTGGATGAAAAAAATTCTCACCCCAAAAGGACATAATATGTGTTATAAAATTTTCTAGTGTCTTAATATGTGTAAATTTCATATTTAAATTTTTAATACAATTGTAATTAGTTTTTGTTATGGTATCAGGTAGGCCATAATTTTTTTTGTTTTCAAATGGATAATCATTTGTCCCAGCTGCTCTTATTGAACAGTCCCTCCTTTTTGTAGTCAATGCAATGAAATCTATGTCATTTATCAAGTTTTTATATTGTATATATGTCCATAAAGAGAGGAAATTATGTACACCCCAAAGAAACAGATGTGAAAGAGAAAGAAGTAAGTCTGTCTGTCTCCCTCTGCTATGTTAAGAGCAGTGATATGGACTCAGGCCACACCAGCTGTGAGCATAGTAACAATGAAACCTCAAATGCAGTCTGATGCAGGGATTGGAATAAAGAATATAAAACTTAGTGCTGATTCTGATGCAGGCAGTGGTGCAATGGTGGACGTTGCTATCACAAGTGTTGGTTCCATACTGATTCCATTGCTGTCCATTCTTGACACTTATCAACTAAGAAAATTTCATGAAATCCTCCTCCTCTTTCATTTTCCTGCCCAAAAGGAACTCATACAGAATTATAACAAACAGGATCTTGTTTCTCTGTTAAGTTCTAGAATTTGATTTGGAGATATGAATTCAATGCATTACCATCTTCACCATGTTCTATTCTTAAAAGTCGTATTGAGTGACTTTGAGATGCCATCAACCCACTTGGAAATAAGGAGACTGGGACAACATAGCTTCTGCCCTGGCAAGCAGCTTTGGCAAAGAGACAGTGAGTCTCCTAGATGAAAATATTTTTTAAATATATAATCTTTATTATATTTTTTCCATTACCATCTAGTCGCATCAAATCCCCTTCCCCCAACAATCACCACCCTGTTGATGCTTTCCCAAGAAGTTGAAATATCCAGAGAGAAGCCTCTGGGGACAGGCAGGGGGAGGTGAAGACAGCATGGAGGGGAGGAGCTCCATCACTTCAAAGCCAGCTTTCCAACCCAGTGATGAAGGAAGTTCCATTCTTTCCCACATGTCTCTGCCTGGCTAAATATAAATCCATCTTGGTTTATATTATGCTGCCTCTAATTGAATCACATTCTTCATTTGTTTAATTCAGAAACAATAAGCCATCCTGAGCGCTCCCTGGGAAGCCTGCCATGGCTGTGGTGGCCAGGTTCCCAGGCACGTCCGGCTGGGGCCTGCCACCAACATCATTCCAGGGGCACTGGGGAAAGAGGGGGAGGTTGGGGGTGTCCCACTGTAGAGATAAGTACGTGGACCAATTTTAAGAAACTCATTAACATAATTTGCAACACCAAGGAGACTAAGAGAAAACCTAATAATCACCACTAGATGTCCAAGAAGCTTTAAGAGCATTACCCTTCTTTCCTGACTTTTACCAAAAGCAGACTGTACTTCTATGATGTGACAAAATATTTACTTCAAAGCAAAAGCCAACATTAGCTCACCTCCAGTGGTGGACTACTTCATGAAAGGGCGAGAATAAGACAAGTATGCAACCGGCACCCTGTTGTTTAGAATTATGCTGGAAAATGTAAAAAGGGAATAAAGGGAAGAGATTTTTTAATTGTCATTATTTGTAAATGATATGATTATATGCCAGAAAACCCAAGAGAATCCATTAAAAACTAATAAAATTAGAATTTAGTGAAAACCTGGTCATAATTCAGTATCTAAAAAGCCACTAATTCAAGATGATCTTGGTTTATGGTTTAGCCTAAGGACTTTTATTTCATTCATTCGGCAATTGCTATGAATCTACTGTGTGCCAGTAGGGGTCTAGGCACTCAAGACTCAGCAGAGGACAGAGTACAGTCCCTCTTCTCTCATGCAGCTCACTTTATTGGGGGGAAGGATGGAAAACAAAAGAATCGATAGATACGTGATACCCACCTGGTCAGATGTCTGTGGTGGAAAATAAGGCTAAGTGAGGCACCAAAAACAGGGAAAGGGCTGCTCTTTCTGAAGGAAAAACAGAGAAGTCCTCTGTGCAGAAGTGACCTTGGGTGAAATCCTAGAAGAAGAACTTCCCATAACATACTGGAGAATATCCCACAGAGAGGGCATCAGGGGCCCCTTTAATGGGTCTGAAGAACAGTGTAGAGGGTAAGGGAAATGTCAACAGAAGATGAGGCCAGAGTTCACTTGAGGGAAAACTCTGCAGGGCCCAGGAGGTCATGACAAGGACTGTGGCTTCTACTCTTCAGAGTGTTTTCAACACAGGAGGAGCATCATCTGACTTTCTTTTAAAACAGAGTAGGATATAGGCCCTGGCTGGTGTGGCTCAGTTGGTTGGAGCGTTATACTGTAACCAAAGGGTTGCGGGTTCAATTCTTCATCAGGGCACATACCTAGGTTGCAGGTTCGATTCCTGGTCCAGGCACATATGATCCCCAATCTGGGTGCATGAAGGAGGCAAGCAATCAGTGCTTCTCTTTCACATCAATGTTTTTCTCTCTTCCTTCCTCTCTCCTTCACTTTCTATCCCTAAAAGCAATTTTTTTAAATGTCCTCAGGTGAAGATTTTTAAAAAAGAGAGAGTAGGACACAGTGAGGTACTACCTCACACCCATTAGGATGGCTACTACCAAAAAAAAAAAAAAAAAGAACATAAGTGTTGGCAAGGATTTAAAGAAATTGGAATCCTTAGGCAGCCTTAGTGGGAATGTAAAGTGTGCAGCCACTATGGAAAACAGTATACAGATTCCTCAAAACATGAAAAGTAAAATTACCATGTGATTCAGCAATTTTATTTCTGGGTATATACCTAAGAGAATTGAAAGCAGGGACTGGAAGAGATACTTGTACACTCATGTTCACAAGAGGCATTATTCACACTTAGCCAAAAGTATAAGAAAGCCAAGTGTCCACTGACAGATGAATGAATAAACAAAATGTGGTACACGCACATACTGGATTATTCAGTCTTAAAAAGGAAGGAAATTCTGACACGTGCTACAACATGGACAAACCTTTAGAACATTATGCTAAGTGAAATAAGCCACTCATAAAAGGTCAAATATTGTATGATTCCACTTACATGAGATACCTAGAATGGCTAAATTTATGGCCACAAAGAAAAATTGTGGTTGCCAGGGGCTGAGGAGAATGAGGATATAGTGTTTAAGCATATAGTGTGAAAGCAGAGTTTCAGTTTTGCAAGATAAAAATATTTCTGGAGATGGATGGTAGAGATGATTGCAAAATAATGGGAATGTAATTAATATCACAGAATTGAACACTTAAAATAGTTAAGAAGGTAAATTTTATGTTCTATGTATTTTATCACAGTTAAGAGAGGGGGTAAAAAAAGAAGCAGATTTGAGTTAAATCGTCTCTATTAAAATGTTGTTTTATATATTACCTGGCTCAAGTGGGCTCAACTGACAACCCCGTTCAGGTTGCTCAGGTTGCTCAGTGACAAACCCGTTCAGGTTGCCTACAGTGGGCACCCCAAGTAAGCAATCACCTGCAGAAGGCAGTGATAAGGTACAATTCCTTACGGAAATCTTGCATGCTGCACAGGCCGATACTGAAAGGCAAATTGTGCATATCAGCTCTCTTCTGAAGCCAGGCACAGCTCACTGTCCTATTCAGAGCAAACACCAGGCTGTCCAGTGTTTGAACGGTAATTTAAATCATTACACCAATCTGGGAAAATGGCAAAGGAAGCTCTCATTCATAACTCCCAACAGAACTTTTAATGATTCTCTGCTGTATGTCTTTCTCAGTGTGCCTCCCCCACACACGGGGTGGCAGCCTCCCTCAAACATTCCCTCCTGTCAGATGCCAAAGAAAACTCTCTCTTGCCAGCCTGTTCTGGCTGTGCCTCCCTCCTTCCTCTCCGGCTGATCTGAATCTCACATACGCTCTGCCCTCCTCTACCACAGACAGAGCCACGCCATTGAGTCTGGGCCATTTCAATTTCCCTCAACCCAGCAAAGCAGAACAAAGCCAGCAAAGACAGACTTCTCTTTCCCACACAGGAATCAAGGAGCTGTAAGTACTCAGACATCCTCCCTTGTGTAAAGCGTTATTGGTTGCGTTGTTTCATTTTCCTCAAGGTGATCAGAGTTTGGGAGGTGGCAAGCCACATGTTTCAGAGATCACATGGGCTGAACTATGAGAAGTGTACTGATCACCATCCCCTAGCATGGTCAAGAAATAGCCTCTAGGGCCACTTCATTTATACTAAGACAACATGAACCTTCAAAGCCACCCCATACGCCTCTGTTACTGAGCACTACCTGGACAGAGCCCCCTTGATGTCACCTGTCTCCAAGTCTCTCAATTTGACCTTTGACTTAAGAGAGCCCACTTTCTTTCCAAAGCCCCCCGTGTAGTGCAACAAGCTCTTCACAAACTAGATTGTACCATCAGACTATAGAAATGGCCTGTCCTTCCAGAACCATATATCCTTCAGATAAACTATGAAATAAAATCAAATAACAGAAAGCTATCTATTAAAATCCCACTAGTACCAGTGAAGGGTCCCACGTTTGTACTATTCTGCTCTCCCAAGAGATACATACATATGAGAACTTTCTGAATTTGGGGAATTTGTGGACTTAGAAGCCAGGCTACCCCTGCCTTTTGCCATCAGGATGTCTACTGTCTGGGAAAAATACAGAAGCTCAGGTGATCCCAGCTCCCTTCTGGGCACCTCCTGTTAGGTCATTGCTGGTTCACATCATTGCACCATCTTCCAGCTCAAGGCGAAGCCCTGAGTTTCTGCGGTTTGGGGTTTTCCATTTGATGTGGTTTTTGAAAATATAACTAATCCTTAAAGAGCATCTCTTATTTCAAACCACAGCTCAAGGCTATTTTCCAGGAAGAAGGGTAAACCCTGCTCTGAACTCCCTCCTCCCACTTTCATCTTACTGGCCAGTTAACTTAGTTTACCACCAAACAGAGCATTGGTGGCACAGTAGAGGAGGCAGAAGCTACTCAGGAGAAAAAACTGTCCCTGTCACCCACTTTCCTTTCCCAAGGCCCAGTCAGAACCCACCTCATGCAGGGGTCCTGGAGTTACATGCTGTGAGCTGTCCCCTGCAGGGTGCCTCTCCGGCTGCACTCAGGCCTCACTGCACCAGCTACAAATGTTTTCCCCATTGGAACTCTGGGCTTCTACGTTCTATTAAAGGGAGAGAGAGAGTAGCAGTCTCCAATAAAAGGAGAAAATAAAAAGCAATATTGGCTTATGGCCAAATAACAGCTGAAAGTTATCACTTTGAATTGTCACATTTCTCTGTCTTTGGATATTTGTTCTAAAAATACACACACACATTTTCCCTGTAAAGTGATTCCATACTGTTTCTCACAGCAAATGTGAAGATTAAACAGACAACAATTCTCAATTTAAAGTTTTCTTTTTCACATAGTCACAGGAAATGACTTTTCCAAATGTTGTAGTTATGTGCAGTGTAGTTTACAAACACTAACCCTACTTCCAAGCACCGCCCAGACTCCTTACTAACCTAGTCAAAGCCATATCTAACCTTCCTCAGTGAATCATGACCCTGAATCCTCTTCATCAGGTTGCAGTTGTATTAGGGTGAGCCTGAAAAACAGCAGAAGGTCTGGTGCTTGGATGCCCCTCAGAAGAGGAACCTCTGGCCAGAATCTCTACCGATGCCATATTCCAAAATGAATGTTGTGTGAGCATACACCTGTCACGTATTAAGCAATTAAGCAGATGCTGCATTGGGTTAGGCCCTTGATATTAGTTCATTCTATCTTCACAACACTTCCAGGATACAGATCCTTCAATTTTCACATAATCTCTGTATTTGGTTAGTACAATGCTGTTTATGACCCTTTGTGGTGTCAAGCATTCTACCTGCATGCCTGGATTGTGTTATTCCTCAGATCTGAGCATCTTTGTTCCCATAGTGAGGTGGGGCTGATGGAGGGAACCCATTAAGACATAAAATGCAGGGGGAGCTAAGGGAAAACTCATCCTAAGAGATGAATGAGCTGAGGTAAACACCTATGGCTGATAAGAAACAGTCATACAGACATGGCCAGTGACAATACACTGCCAAGAGCCTGACCTACATACTGTTCTCCAGTGAAGCCCTGTTGACACACATTTGTGGAAGGCCTGGGGGTGCCAATAATTGAAGAACTGTTCTAATATGTCCATGAGCCACAAACATTGGAAGCAGTAGGGCCAGTGGGATTGGCTGTGGTGATGGCAGGAGCAGCTCTGGGGGGCCTGAACATGGGTGGTTTGCTGATAGCCACTGGTTGGCTGTGAAGAAACATCAGCATGTCCATGGCCCTTAGCATCAGGCACTGTCACACAATGATGGTGTGTCCCAGATGTTACTGCCTATCCACAAAGCTCCTCAGAGTAAAACTGAAGAGAAGAGGTTCAGAATTCATGCAAACACTTTGGGGAAAAGGAGCTGTGCCATCTACTTGAGTTGCCCAAATACTTTTTGGAATGTTTCCTTGTCTTCACCAGGTTCCATTGAGACAAGGCCACTGGACACTGGAGTACTGCAAATCTCACAGACATGGGTCTTCAGAGGGTCTAGCCTCCCACACCTCATGGAGGCCTCTTGGTTAAGCATTGGCTTCATTCACTCTAACCAGTCCTTTCATGGACCTGTGGATCAGTTCCTCAAAGAAATTCACTTTTTCTATTTTACATTTTATTTTCAATCCCAACCAAACTCGGACTGAGTTGTCCAGGCTGTCTGCAAACTTGGCTGCTCCCAACACCTGGTACCCCCAGGCTTAGCATCGATGTTTTATGTTTAGGCTCAGTTATCTAGGTATCCTTTCTATATAACCAAAATTGCTCACATGTCACTTTGGATGATACCTTCCAAAAGTCTTTTCAAAATGTAGTTTCGTTTTTCACCTGATTAAAAAGATAACATATCCCTTCAAACAAGACAGAAAACATGATAAAAGAAAGCAAAATTACATTAACAAATTTTTCAATGCCAAACCAGTATTTCTAGTCTCTGACATTTCCACAGGTCAAAGGGAAATGAAGCTGGTTTGGTTTGGTCCCAGTTCTGTTAGCAAGTCTCCGTGGAGCAGACACACATGGGCAGCCCCATGGGACACAGACCAGAAAGCATAGTCAGTTATACCATCTCTGCCACCAGTTGCCAAGCTGCCAGCACCAACTTTGACTTGGAGAATTGAGACCTGTACCTGTAAAACATCTCTGCACTCATTATCATAGCACTTGTGAAATGAGAGTTCTTAGCATTGCTATCACATCACCACCATCATTCCTATGTCGATAATCACTGCCATGCTATTCTAATACCCATACTTCTCTTTTGATTTTCACATTTCAGGTTTGAAGGCAATGCTCATCTTCATTGTCAGGCTACCTCCCAAAGAGTGTCTGACACATAAAGGGATGACACCGGTTTGTTCTTTGGCCACCTAAAATACTAGGTGCTGCATCTCCATGCACGTCTGTTGTTTTAACTCAGGAACAAAGCCAACAAATGAGACCACATATTGGAATGGAGTCTGCTGAAGGCTCTTGGGCCCCAGTTGCAGGTACCAAAGCATACCTGCACAGAAAGGCTCTCTTCCCTAAGGTTGGGACAAAGAACTGTTCTCTTCATTGTTTATTATGAAGAGCCTGTAAAGATTCATATGGATTACTCAGCAGTGCCTGTGACTCTGGCCTGTGTTGATGACTGAATGATACTAGTGTCATTGTTTTTAAAGCACAGCTCATAACATTGGCTAGAATCACTCAGGGCCAGTTAATCAGAAGGAAGAGGTGATAACGGCATCTTTATCATATAGAGTTATGTGATAAGATGCAGACGTAATGAGAACTCTTTTCTTCTGGAAAAGATTAAAGACATAAAATCCTGGCTTAGGAAGAAAGGACTCTTTGTCCTGCCGAAACAAAGTGACTGATGTCTTGATTTAGGCAGAACAGGAGCTGATGCTGTAGGATTGAACCCCCACCTGTGGGTTTTGGGGAATTATTTTCCCCCATTTCCAGTGTTTGTGAAGCACCACTTAAAAGAATCTGAACTCTTTTGGAGCTGGCCTTCCTCCTGGGGGAAGCAGAGGCCCCACTCAGAGATAGGACCAGGGGGCTGGATCTTCCCAAGCACAGAGAAGAGGCCAGAGGAATGCCCCTTGAGACGCTTTCCTAACACCCAGTTTCGGGGGGCATGCAGCATCAGTAGCTTTCCCAGACCAGCACACGTCATCCAGAACTAGCTTTCTGCTTGTCCTCCTCCATGGAAACTGTTCTGGTTTCCCTCCCACAAGGATTTATCCAGTGAATACCATCAACCACATCACAGGAATAGGAAAAAAAATCCAGAGCTTTGGAACTTCTAGCCAGGAAGAGTGCATTTATTCTTCTTCCACTCCTACATAAAGAGTTCTGTTGGGTGACTTCCCTCCTCTAAGCCATTGGCTGTTGTGAGAGTTGGGTAAAGTTTGGAGTTGGAAGGCTAGCAACCTGCCAGTAACTCCTGGAACAAAGTAATTTTCCTTCTCTAAGCCTGTTTCTTCACCTGTGAATTTAGACAATTAGATGAAAGGCTGACCCTACATCCCTGAAGGCAAGGACTACATCCATTTGGTTGACATTGGATTTCCAGCACTTGCACAGTGCCTTGGCCACAGTAGGACCTCAATAAAAATTGCTGAATGAAATAATGAATACCTGAAGGAATGAAACAACCTCTAAAGGGCTTTTTTGGCTCTCAATTCTGTGATTCTTGCCAGATTTTTTCAAATCATTCAGCCTGCAAAATTTGTACTGAGCCCAACCCCCAGCAATTTTGTTCACTGCACAATGAGCCCACAAGATCTGCCTAAATGCTTAGACCTCTATGGGAATTCCCAGAGAAAAACAAGCAAGACTAAGTCAAAGGGAGAGAGGGATCACATTTAACAACCTCTAATTTCTAGGCTCCATGTGATTGTGGCATGTTCCAGATCTGGAGACAGAAAATGTGATGAAACTCACTTTTACCAATTAATCAGTTGCTTAAGCCCTCCAAAATTCAGTTTAACCATATGTAAAGCTAGATAATAATGTAATAATCACACAGTCACACAGCATTGTTTTTGATGATTAAATGAGAAAATATTTGAGATATTTTATAGCAAAAAAAAATGCAATCACATTTCAATCTTTGCTCTTTTATAGGCCAGTGGTTATTTTCAAGAATGGTCTAAGTGGACAGGACATAAAAGGCAATTACCAATGCCTCTTTGAAATGTGACTAAATGGGACATCCTAAGAGCATGTCATACACTCCCCCAGTGCTCCCACTTTAGAATTTCTGAACATCAAACAAATCTTCCCAAATAACATTGTGATGTTTTCAGCTTACACAAATGAAGAACATGTGGATTCAATTCCATCACATATGTATACTATGACTTCAGAGGAACATCCTGGGGAGGAAATGTGAGATTTGGAAAAATCCTAGGTTTAAAAAAATACAAAAATTCAAAATAAAGGAAAACTGGTGTTTAATGAGTACGTGGTATTGGCCAGATGCTTTATATACATCATTTCCCCTACTCCTCACAAAACCCTGTGGAATGGGAATGCTGTCCTTCATTTAATGTTTACAGAGGGTAACTTATTTACAGGATGTCAAAGAGTGTGCCAAAGCTGAGACTTGAATCCAAATTTGACTGAGGCTAATGCCTCTGCAGTCTTCTCTACCCCACCACACTTTGCAAGAATGCTTAGGAAAGAATCGGGTCACTACTGCCTTTCTGTACATAAAACGTCACCTTCCATCAGAAAATGTAGACTCTCCTGTATGGTCTTCGTGGACCTTAAAGACCTGGATATGGGTATGTTTCCTTTGTCTTTGCTGGAGCTAACTCATAAAATGGCCTCACTCAGAGAATGAATGCCAGTGACCATCGCGCTAATGCTGAGGCAGAAACATGTGTCCAAGTGCATTTGCTTATTTAGTAAATATTTATATGCCTCAGGCACTTGGCCACATCCCAGCCAGGCTCATGAAAATTCCATATTTGGAAGCTTTACATTGAAGCAGAAAATCTTTGATAAACACTATGGAAATGACCGTGACATTAACAAGGACTTTTTGACCTTACTGGAAAAATCCAGATAGTTCTCCCATTCTTTTTCCAGAGGAACATTACCTGGCTGCCTTCCCATGGGAGGGAGAGAGACTGACCCCTCCTCCAGCCTTGTCAGAGTTTTCCCAGCAAAACAGGCAACACATCTGTCAAGACAGTGTCCTAGCTGAGCTTTCAATGAAAGTGCACAAAGGAATGGCCTCTTGCTGTCTACTGCCACGCCACAGATTCCTTAGATCCACAACCAGAGCTGGACACACAATCTGCACTGGTGTGTGAGAGGAGAAAGAAAGTGAATGGAAACTCCACATGATCTGTCCATGGGCTTTTCACATAGCGGTGGGGTTTTTTACATTGCCTTGTACAAAGAGGAGAGGGAGCCTGCTGAAGGTGAAGACTTGTGGACGCAGCTTCAGTTGACCCTGTGTGCCAGGACTGAGGTATACATTGTGCTTGACTGTCATGAGGCTATTCACTCCTCTCTGTTAGGAAATGTTGTCTTATACACACACAAGCCTCATAGTTGCTTGATTATAAGAATTCACTATTAAATAGACCCAAGAGGAGTTTCCAAAAACATTGGTGATTTTAAAAACCTCCCAGGAGGAAGATTTCTCAGTGTTGACATTTTAATATTTCACTTTGCATAACATCTTAGGAAATAGTTTCTATTCGCATTTATAGTCTATAAAGTATGTTCATTTTCACTAGCCTCGTATAACCATCATCGCAACTTTTGAGGTAGAAGCTGTTATTGTTGCTGTTACTATTCTCATGTTTAAGATGTGAAAAATGGTGCTAACAGAGGTTAAGATATTTGCTAACATCCCTGACTTTGGTGCTAAGATTGTAACACAAATTTTTTGGCCAAAATCCTGTGATTTTTTTCTAGATCTTTCTTGGCATTTCTCTCAACCATTGGCCAACAGCTGGTTGCAGGTAGGACTGTATCTTCTGTGGATTTGTTACAGAGCCCATTATCAACATGGAATAGAAAAATATATGAAGATTTTATTACTGAGCTTGTGGTGAACTTTTTTACAAAATAATGAATAGATGAAATTAAACAATATTAAAGACAACCATGTCTATTTCTGCTGTTTCCTTTCCATATTTGTCCACATCATTGTAATCATCCTGAATTCACAATTCTCTTATGTTCACACTACATATGTATTTGTGTCATTTTTATTGGCCACACAATATTTCATTTTATTCATGTACCATAATTTACCAAATCATTTCTCCATCTGGGGCTTTCAAGTTATTTTTTCATTTTTTTCTAAACAGAGTTATAAGGTACCTGGTTCACGAAGTCCTTCCTCCATGTGTTCCTGGCTGTGTCTCTTCTGACAAACTCAGTTAGCCACACAAGAAGAATTCTTGTTTGTACCTGAGCTACTTACTGAAAAATGAAAGATTTTCAGAGCTCAGGCCAACTGAAGCAGGATGCCTCTGGGAGTAGGAGTGAAAAATCTCAACTTTAACAAGCTTCCTAGTGATTGCACATACCCTACAGTTTGAAAACCACGAGTTATTTTTGTGAACCTAGATCCCATAGCCTTAGTGCTTTTCATTTGACTATCTGCATCTAGTTTATGTGTTTAAATTCGGCACA
>PVKM010009555.1:0-36651 GCA_004027735.1 Carollia perspicillata
CCCCCCCCCCCCGACACCTCCCCTCCAAAAACTCCCAAAATTTATGGCCATAAAACCTCTTCAAGGTCAAACAGGTGCAGGCTGGTGTTGGTCCCTAGCCCGAGTTGAGTTACCTTGACGCTGTTGAAGCCTCCTTTACTTCTAGCCCTTGCCAGCTTGCTGCCTCCTCTAACTAGACTGGAACTCTAGAAACGGAGAGATCCTAGAGAACACCGCTCGCCTTTGAACTGGGCATTCATTACCAGGAGAAACCCAAACCCACAGCTCTGGGCTACCAACTCCCCAAGGGTCCTTGATTTAGCAGGAACTGGATCTGGAGACGGTGCCCTGGACAGCCTGCTGGAACTCTAAAAGCTTCTATCCAATGAGCAAAGTCACCGCCACCAGTTTGTCCACCTCCTGCCCTGCTCAGGCTGAGCTGAGCCTCTAGAACCGCAAGGGAACTGCTCCCCTCCACAGCGCTCTTCTCTTAACTATCTTGGCCTGTGCAAGGGCAAGAAGACACCACCACCAAGAAGGATAAAATAAGTTTTTATTTATAGTCTTATAGTAAAGGGGGAAGCCTTAACTTGCAAGACAATTCTTCGGCAGTATGTACAACATACTTTTTATTTCCATGGAATGGAATCAAACACGGACTGAGACTACAGAGTATACACTAGAAATCAGCAAATGCCAGGAACAGCGTAGGAAAAGACAAAGAAATGAGGCCTAAACACACAAAACCCTTCACTGGGATCTGCTGACTGCAGCCAGAACCAGGGCTGGACCACACAATAGGGACAGGTTCCAGAACAGTAGGAAACCGAGGGGGGTGAGGGTTGGAAGGAGCCACACTGGGGTGCGGGTTTAGTACCAGGTAAATTGCTCTTGGTATTTACATACAAAATCAGTTGGCTCTATTTCTTAGAAATACACACGGAAAGAAAGAAAGATTTGATCATTACTTGATGAATCTGTCGCTTTGCTATACCGACATCATCAGAAATAGGGACAATTCACTCAGATTCAAATTTCAGTAGCAGGAAATAAATATCAAAACATCATCACTGGCCCTCAATACAAAACCTCTACCCCACCCGGTCCCCCTCATTGCCCCACCCCCTAGCAACCTCTGGCGGCTACCACTTCACCGCGGACAAGCCCCACACGTACCACACGAGGGTCCCACGGCCCTCCCTAAGGCTGGCTGAGAGACGCAGGAGGGAAACAGGCCAAAGACTGTGCTGCGGATCTGTCCCCACTTCCTTTCACACCACATACTTCAAGGATTTGGTCTTTCAACAGGAGCGATGAACAGCTTTTTAGGAAAAAAAAAATCCTTAAAAAGAAGAGGGGGTAACTCTGATTACTTCTTAAACCAGTCATCTTCTTGAAGTAGAGCAGTCCACAGATTCACAAAGTCTATCGAACAGAGGCGAGGGTGGCCTGGGAGGAGAGGCCTGGGCGGGGCAGGGGTCCTCTGGGCCTGTCCCAGCAGGGCTGGAGGAGCTGGTAGGTGGTCGGGACACCATGTGCTCAGAGGTCCGGCCGGCCGTCTGTCCTCCACAGAAAAAGCTGCCAAGTTGGGGTGTTTTGGTTTAAAAATTCCTGGTGGGGACAGGGAATCCCTGAAGGGAAACGTTAAAAAAAAATAGTGGAAATGGGGAAGGAGAACGAGAGCTGTTGTTGTCCAAGAGCTTCTATGTAAAAATAAAATTAAAAAAAGAGAAAGAAAAAAAACAGAGTCTCTTAGATGGTTCTGAGGGTTCTAAGGATGAACTGAAAGGAGGAGGAGACGACGGAGGAGACAGACAGTTTTTATTGCTGGCCTGCCCCGCGGAGCTTAGCTGGCCTCCATCCGGAGTTTCTTCCTGCTTTGGGGCTCTTCGGGCTCCGACTCTGAGCTGGAGTCCGAGCCCCCATCGAAGGCAGAGATGGTGCTGCCCTTGGCGTTGGTGTAGAGGCTGTTGTCTGAGGAGGGGTAGTTGGTCTGCAGCTGGGCACTCGACCTCGCCTTCTCCAGTGCACGGACTGAAAGGCAAACAAGCGAGCAGGTTACAGTCTTCTGGAGACTGGGGGAGCAACTGAGTCTCAGGTCAGGGTCCAGCCTGTTCTTCCGAAGGGGTCGCTGGCTGCTGAGGCTCAGGGTGGCTCAGAAATAACTCCCTTCTGGCGGCTGTTCGGCCAGCACACTTCATTTCCTTCCTCCCTTCCAAGCCAGACCTGGAGCCCTCTAGACAGACATGGCCAGCTACTGTGCAACGCCACCCAACCCTAAAGAGAAGGCTCATGATGTCACCGTCCTGCCTTGGAAGCCCAGTGTAGAGAGAGGAGCATGGGCTCCCTGGGGGACCCAACGGTGCAGTGACAGAGGAGAAGCTGGCCTGGCAATGCCAGGATCCATAAGGGTGTGAAGGCCACACAACAGCAGGAAAGGATGACATGAGATGTATCATCCAAAGAAAAGTTTTGGCTTAGTTCTCATGTACAAGATCCACTTGGAAAGACAAGCTGGACACTTGGAAGCAAGTCACCAATACACACGGAATACCTGAGCCTTTCGACATACAGCCCCTACATGCAGGCTGCTCGGCCTGGGAACCAACCCACTGCCACCTCCCTCTGCCCATCCCTCAGTTCAGCTCATCTTGAGCCTGCAAGGTCAACCCTTTTATTCTATCTTAATTTCATTTTATTTCAGGTGTTCTAACCCAAGTGGTTACTTGCATTTCTTTTTACTTGCATCTTCCATGAGGGAGGAAGAGAAGTGAATTCCCCAGGAACAAAGAACTTGATCAGCTCTCGCTTTCCCCTGTGGTTGTAGGAAAAGGCGGATGTGAGCATTGGAGAACAGCATGGGCCTGGCCCATAGGCTGCCCTGATTGGACTACCATTGGCATTGGGGAGAGCTCACTGTCCCTGAACGCCTGGAGTTCCTGGTGCTTACAAAGCACACTCCAATCCAAGGACCTTAGCTCTTTTGAGACACCTGATGCCAGGTGTGACTCCTACTACAGGCAGAGCACCTAAGCCCCAAGAGGAGAAAGAGATCAGGTCAGAAAAAAGCCTTCAGAGGTCCAACCCCTAGACTCCACTGTTCCCTCACTGGCGGCTGAGATGCTCCCTCAGGATGACCCTAACACTCAGCTACTCAGAGGCAGGGCCGTGGCTGCTCATGTGCACACACTCCGTAACTGATTCTGGCTCTGCAGGCCCAGGTGCAAAGCCCTGGCCTGGCCAGAGCACCGCAGGGCCAGCTGCTCCACCAGCTCAGGTGCTTACCTTGCTGCTCCAGAAGAGCATTCTGCCGCTTGAGGTCATCGATATCTTGCTGGTGTGTGTGGTTTTTCCTTCTCATATACTGGATATACTCTGTGGCTTTGTCTAGGATTTGGGCCCGAGATGCCTGTTGCAATATGAGAGAAAGCAAAGGGCACATAATAAAGACCTAGTCCAAGCAGTGAGGAAACTGTCTGTCTGTAACAGCAGCACGGGGGAAGGGAAGCAGGAGGGCGAGGGGGACAAGGCTGAGGAAACACAGTTATCGCAGCTGAGAGTCTTCTCTGTGCCTGTCAAGGTGCCAGGTGCTTTGAACAGCTTACCTCGCCAGCACTCAGAGGTAGCTCCACGGGAACCCGAGGCCCAGAGAAGTTTACTGGTTTATTCAAAATCACCAGCTAGACAGTGGTAGAGCCTGGATTTAAACTCAGGTCCGTCTGATTCCTGAACTTGTACTCCACTCCTCCCATCCCCTTTGGTTCTTTACGTTGCTTTCAAGTCTTCAGCCTGGCTACGTCTGTAAACATGAAAATACTACTTAACTGAGAGCTTGTAGCACTCACTCTCTGCTAGGGCCTGACCACAGGCAGCTGCTCCAGGCAGGGAAGAGCGAGATCTCAGGGCTGGCTCAGAATGGGGGTGGGTACAAAGTTTTTCATCAAGGGTGCAGATTTCAGACTAACCCCCAGCCCGCTGTGAACTATCTCCAACTACGCCGTGCTGCTGTGTCACTTTTTCACTCTTCCTCGTTGAAAGTACTATCATGTCAGAGTTTGCTGTCAACACAGGAAGGGCATGAGATTGGGCCACTTCAGGAAGCAGCCACACCTATACTATGGCCATGGTTAGCCTAAGCACCGCCCTGTCCGTGGAGTAAGTTAATAAGCCAATAAAACAGATGTCTGGTCCCTCTGTCCCTGAGAGAGGGGCGCACTTGCCTGGATGATTCCCTCCGGGTGCGAACATGGCCAGAGTTACTCACGGCCAGGCAGCCAACCAGCTGAACTGGTTGAATGGTACAAAGCCAAGAGAAATGGAGCCCACGGCAAGGTAGTCTAGTAGTTCAGGTGTAGCATACATGCCACCCAGGGTCCTGAGAAGTAGCAAAACTTCTTACTCAGGGTAGGGCAGCCAGTACTTGACCAGTTCTGTATTATAACCCCACTGGGTTCCAAATAACCAGCACATGGCAGAGGGAAAGGGGCAAAGAAAACACCTGTACTCAGGCTGGCAAAACTTAAATCTGCTTGTATTAAATCCTGACAGTATCAATTTCTAGACCTCAGGCTGGGCTGGGTAGAGAAGTTTGCAAGGCCCGGGTTTATTCACCAGTCCTTACAGGCACAAGAATTTCTAGGCTTTCCTCTTACATACAGGGCCCTTAAGGCAACTTCCTCAAAAGGATACTGTTCATATTTAACCATTTTTATATGGTGCAAATTATGTGCAAGGTACTGAGCAGACACTGTGGGGAAACAGAATGTTATTAGTCATGGTTTCTTTCGCCCAGATGTTAACGTATTATCTAGTTGAGGAGATAAACATATCTATACACAGACAAAATCACAGGGCAGTACCAACCAGTGTAACTTCGGTAGTAGAGACTGGGTATTAAGCAGATTAGGAAGGCCACAGGAAAGACGGTTTCCGACTAGGGAGGTAATTACCTACTGTGGGCCAGGCACTGGCCTCGGCTCTGCATGCATGCGAACACACAGATGCACACACAGCCCCCTGAAATAATGAACCCTAGGTTAGACTGGGGTGGAATTTGGGAAAAGGGTCACTCGGGGCTAGGAGAACAGCACAAGCAAGGGCATGAAGGTAAAGACAAAGCCAGGCACATTTCTTTTAGTTAAGTTAGTCAGCTTATGAAGGAAACATGAGAAGACCTAGCAACGCGGGGCTTGCAACTGCAGATGCAAGGCTGCTTCAGATGCTGTTTCTCATGTCTGCCAAAGGGGGACTTACATTAGGTGATTAAATATGGGATTAAGAATGAATATTGTAGGATAGGCGGTAGTGTCAAGAGGAATGTAGGAATCCAGGAGACAGTGCACCCTAGGCTCTGTCATTAACAGGCTCTACCTACCAGTGTAATTATTTCTCTCCACGGCAAATCCTCATGACTAGAACTCCCCTCAGACCCCACCCAGCTCTCCAAATTATACACACTCCATCACTGATCTAAGTGCTGTGCATACTTACATGGCAGACTGTTTAAATTCGTCTATTTTTTTTCAATTAACAGTTTCCAGAAAGCAACATTAGCTCTCATTTAACTACTCATTTGAATCTGGGGCTAAGGGTAAAAAGCAAAATCTCTGAATGATAGAGCACTTCCTTATAAATGCTTGGGGTGATGACTTTTAATGAATGACACAGAGTGCCAGGGGAACGAGAGGCCTCTGAAGAAGGCTGGACTGGTAGAAGCCCAGCACCAGGCCTTCAGGAGGCTAAGCACAGGCCTTCCTCCATTCCCTGTCAAAAGGACAATGCCAACCACTCGAGGTGCCCCTGACTCCTTAGCAAGTCCAAAAGAATGGTTTAATTAACTGAAATTTGTTCTTCCTAGGGTACACAACAAGTAAAATCTCATTAAGAAAAATTTAAGGCACAAAATATAAAACTCCTGAAAATTTACAAGTACACCTAGTCCAGGGAAGAAAAAGCGTTAAGGCTGAAGCCAGACAGTGCTCAATTCATCCAGAATTCCCTCCTCCCAGCATTCTAAACCATGTAAGTTCATGTGAGCAGCCATAGGATTAAGGTGTGGGCAAGCCCTTCCCTGCTTTTATGAGTTTATGCTATGTGAACAGTGCACTATGAGACCAGTAAGAGCCCTGGGCTTCATGGCATGGACTAGAGTGGCCCTGAGCTTTCAGTTTCTGTGTTCTGCAACAGGGTCATTTAGCTGAGTTGGCAATCCTCGTGTGAATGCGACTGAGCAGACAAGAGGCTGTCACCATGTGCACGGGTTGACTCTTGTCTTTGGGTCACCGGTAAGGGCCTGAATAATTTTTTTCCTGCTAGTTTTTAAAATAAGGCACTAACTCTTATCCTGACTTTCTGAGCAGAAACAGAAACCCATCCCTTCAATGGGTTGGACACAACCCTGAGGTAGGGATAATGGTGGCTGAAGGGACTCAAGAGGTCCTGGACCTTCCACGTAGCAGTGTGAGTTACTGCCAACTGGCTCCCCAAGCCTCTCTTTCCCCTCCAGGAGCCATGCAAAAGGACACCGGACAGCCTTGCCAGGTCTTACCCCAAAGCCATGGTTGCACATGTAATACAAATGATCACGATGATAATGACAACAGCTAAGACTTCCTGCGTATTTACTAAATGTCAGGCATCCTCACACAACCTGCTGATACATTATTTCCTCTCTTTTGTTATAAATGAGCAAACTGAGGCACAGAGCTATAACTCACCTCATGTTACATAACTACTAGACAGCAGAGTCAAAATTTGACCCAGGCCTCCAAGACACCCACATTTTGGGAACAAAGAGGAGGCTGTGAAACTAATACAAAACATCACTAGATTTAGAGGGATAGAACTGTTACCAAGAGGAGAGTTTGAGTAGGAGGAAAAGGACTGCAAAAGAATCACCTGATTTATCCACAAGGATGCCCATGAAGTCCCTGGGGAGGGTGCTGCTCTTAGAGGAGTGAGAGTTTAGGTAAATCATCTGCACCGATTATGGGTGCAGAGTGAGCTGACGCTGAAGCATATATGAAGACAAGTCTTAAGCTGTTTTCCTTTTTTTTAAAGACATATGAAAACCAAACAGGCTTCTGGCAGAGAAGTAGCAAATAGAGAAGAAGAGCCTGAAGGTACAAGATAGCTTTACAGAAGTGCCTGAACCTGGCTTCGGGGGAAGGGAAATGACGGTCCCCATAGTGCTGTGGCTTCATTACCTAAGAAGGGTAAAACCTAAACAGACAATGGAGAACTTGGTCTGGCCATGGGGCCCAACAGATTCCTGCCCCTTTTACTGGTGCTGCAGCTGCCTGCACATCTGCACCCCTGCCCACAGCAAGAAGGAGACGGAAAAGGGTCAATCCGGCCTCCAGAGGCACCCACCTCTGGTGCTGCAGCAAGAATCAACTACATATTTGACTGAAGCCCCCAGACCCAAGAGTTTCATTCTAATTAGCAGCTTCTTAAGGCCCCAAAGCATTGTTTTTTTTTCTCAGCTATTTTATAATTTTTTCTTTTATTTTACTTAAATGGTTTTTAAAGTAGTTAACACTGATGCTTAGGAGGACATCCAAGGTTACTAAATGCCACGTAAGGCAGTGCTCCTCAAAACTCTACATGAATAAGGTAAAAGTTCCCCAATCTCTGGAGCTGCAAGTCCTATTACAGTAAACTGGACTTGTGTAGAACTCCCAAGCTGTTTTAGAAAGCAGACTGGGAGAGGCAAGGAAGAGGAGAGTGGTACTAGACTGCTAACTCGAGGAACACCACGGCCGCTGCTGAGGGTCCTGAAGCTGACTTCAGAAACAATGATCTTAGTTCTATTTACCACTTTCTCTTCCTCACTATCAAAACAGATCCTACTGGATTAATGTTACAACTGCTCTGTTACCCCCAGACCCAAAATGCCACATCCTGGGGAATGAAAGAACTACTTATGAGTCACCAACTGACACCTGCTTTATTATGCACTAGCTATTTTACAGAAAACAAAGTCATTATTTTCTGAAACCTGCACAAGCTGTTACACACATCAAGGTAAAGGGAGGACCAGAGCAGAGCCCAGGTACATTTTTATTTGAGTAAGCCATCTTTTGAAAAAAATTAAAAATTTTGCAGAATAAATTTTGCATCTGGATTAAATTCATTCCAATATGGAATACCATCAATGCTGATAAGGGAGGCTGTAAGGCTAAGGGGTCAGAGCAGCAGAGCCAATCGACCCGCGCAAGGCTCCCTGTTGCCAGCCCCAAAAACCGTGTTGTCAATCTCCAGGGGAAGGCAGAGCTATCGTGACCTTTAAGGGGCCAGTTAAAGCCAGGAGTCAGGCATTAGCTTAAGGGTCAAACAAATCATGTTTCAAACTTTTATTCTTTATTCTTATGCCCTTGGTGGTTTGAAATGAAGGTGTGGTTCTTCCCCAACAAACTTTAACTGTGAAGGGCAGGAGCACAGTTACCCAAAGAGGAAATGCCATTAGCAAATAAACATGTGGAAAAGAATTTAGTCTCACGGGCAGTAACAAAATACAAAATTACTACCTTTGCCTACTAAATTAGTTGTGTCCTCCCACCTCCCAAATTTCCAGTATTTGTAAAATTGGTACTCTCAAAAGACACTACCAGAAGGATAATCTGCTTGAAAAATAAAAGAAAGAAGACATAAAAACAATCCTCCTGAAAAGCGTGTTGGCAACACACAGCAAGAAATCAGATGTTCTTATCCCTAGACCCAGGAATCCAACTTCTGGAAATCTATGGGATCAGCCCCACACACCAAGGCAGTAAACACGACATTATTTGTAAAAACAAAAAAATGGAAACAAACTACACGGTCAACACAAAGATGTCTAATGACTAAATATAGACACTCCATCACTTGGGGGGAAATCATGCTATGTGAAAAACAGTAAGCTGTAACGGTTTGTTCATGTAAAGCATGAACAGAGAGACCAGAAGGAAATACACACATACTATCATTTCCTTACTTTTCAGATTCCATCAATAAACCCATGAATTTAATAACAGTAGCTTTTGAGGGAAGGAAAAAAAGGAAGTGAGTTTTCTTTTTTTTTTTGAAGATTTTATTTATTTCTTAGAGAGAGGAGAAGGGAGAAAGAGAGGGAGAGAAACATCAATGTGTGGTTGCCTCTCCTATGCCCCCTACTGGGGACCTGGTCCACAACCCAGGCATGTGCCCTGACTGGGAGTTGAACTGGAGACCCTTTGGTTTGCAGGAAGGCACTCAATGCACTGAGTCACACCAGCCAGGGCAGGAGGCAAATTTCTTGACATCCACTTCAAGATGGCACCCAATTTCAGCCACATTATAATGGGCGTGGGGTGGAGAACGTATCTGTGCATCTTTGAACTGCAATGTCTCATACAATAGCCACTACCTATATGTGGCTAATAAGCACTTGAAATGTGACTAGTCTAAACTGAGATGTGCTGTAAGTATAAAATACATGCTGGATTTTTAAGACAATGCAAAAAATAATGTAAAATATCTCATTAGTAATTTTAATACATTACATATTGAGGCCATCCTTATTTTGCATATTAGGTTAAATAAAATGTTATTAAAATTAATTTCACCTGTTATTTTACTTTTTTTCTGTGCCAACTAGAAATTTTAATTATATTTAAATCATATTTAAAATGTATTTTTGGCTCAAAGTTTTTGTAATTTTGTTAGAGGAAGAAGGGGAAGGCCTTATAACCAATCCCCATCCTTCCAAATCTCAAGATGGAGAAGGCATTAGGCAGAGTTTTCTGGCTCTCTAGTCCTCTCCACAGGAGCCAACCCTCCCCATTCTGCACTAAAGAGACTTCCAGAAGGATGGACACGGCTCCTGCCCTCAGGCAGTATGCCCACTAGTTAGATGTAAGATCATCCCCAAAGAAGAAAAACACAGGAGAGGCTCCACGAAGGGCCACTGAGGTTAACGGGAGAGTGAAACCCTGGGGTTTTCCAGACAATGAAGTGTCTGAAATGGGCCCTGAGGGTGTGCAGGGAGAAACACACGAAGGCACACGAGCAGGAAAAGCGTGCATAGCTTAGGGAGCCCCAGCGTCCTCTGGGCAGTGAGGCTGGAGCTGGACATCCAGGAAAGGCAAGAATGCGGATAAACTGAGAATGACATTCCTAGGGAAACAGAGGAAGATGCGTGCACCTCTACAGTAAGGGAAGGAGAAAAAGCAGGGGGGCAATTGGGTACCTTATTTAGGGAACACGGAATGCCAGTCCTTACCTCCACGGGCACCGAAAAGCTCTTGGAGGTTTTCAGCAGCACATAAATAAAGTTTACAGAGAGCTCACTAAATCAGTACATTTACAGTTGCTGAGCCCAGAGCTTAAGGGAGACTTGGGCAACTATAAATAATAATTCAAGATGTAGAAAATTTAAGAATAGTTGCTCAACTTGGAGTCTAGCCAGGTAATAACCTTAATGAGTAATGAGGTGAAATGGCTAGGGCTGTGGTTTACATTTCATTTACGAGATATTCCCTACAGCAGCCCAGACATGATGTAGAAACAGTGCCGCTGAATAAACTGCCCGCCTTATCAGGTGTCCACCAGAATGAGCCCCTCCCAGCGTAACGTGGCCCAGGTGGATGGGGGATTCCTTCCTTCAGGCAACACTCACTCTGCACTCTACCGTGTGCCCTGCCCCGAAGGAAGAAATATGAGCAACATCTACCTGTTCAGGAAACCAGGCTTTAATGGAGACGAAACAGGTTATAGAGCTCAGTGTTTTAACCTCTTATTTGATTCTCAGAATGTTATCTTATTATTGTTAATTGTTAGGAATACTCCTCTCTCTCAACGAGAGCAAGACCCTCCATAGTAGACACCATCTATTACACCTTCTGAGCCCCTCTAGCACACACATGGCTCTCAATTAAGCAGGTGAGCCCAACCACGTCAGCTGTCGCTGTTTCTGTGAAAGGGCTCAGCAAGCCCACTGCTTCTTCCAGCGCACTCACTCCATAGTTACCACTGGGAACTACCACGTGCCAGGGCCTGTGACAGGGGCTGACAGAGGCAGTGCCCTCATGTTCTCACCCAAAATGGAGGAATTCTGAACGTAATACTTGCTAGAAGAAACCTGATTTTCTTTATTTTCATTTTAGGTCCTACTCCCTCTTTTTAACACAACTCTATCCAGAAAGGAGAAATCCAGAGCACAACTGCCCGAGAGAACAATTAAGGATGACAAACAGGCATTTAGCAAGAGACTTAAAAGATGAGAAATTTCTACAAACCATGGTACAGCTACAAATGGCAATGTTGAAACAGAATCTTCTCTCACTAAGTCAGCCATGCTAAGGAGACAGTGTTACTGGATGTAATCACTCTGGTTCAGGTGCTGGGGCTAACTTACCGGGTGGAGGGCAGAATTATATCCTTATGTAAAGGCAACTGATGGGCTGACCACCAGGTCTTGTCCCCCACATAAACAGGGGGAGCTCAGCGCCAGCAAGCCTTTGGTCAGCACTCACTAGTACCCAATCTAGGACTGTAAAAACAAAGAATAATTCTGTTCAAGAAAAGTAAGTCTTCCAATGAGAAATGGAGCCACAGTTGTTCTTGCTCTTGCTCCCCTTATTCTGGCTGACTGGCTGATGGTTCTTACTTCATCCCCTCCACCCAGCTGACAGCTACATGGGAAACAGGACTCGAACAGAGTTCGCGAGTCCACTTGCTAACATGGGAGTCTATGGGAAAACCCAAACGGACTGTCAGCTATAACGGTCTATTTCTCAAAGAAGTAATGTGAACTCAGAAAAATTATAAGCTTTAAATGATCCCCAACTCTGCACTTCAGCGTTACCTACGCATGCCAGCTCAGAGCAGAGTATCTTAGCAGCAGCCTCGGTGTGCCAAGATCATTGGTTTTATCCAGGGAAACCTCCCCTAAAGAAGATATAAATATTTAAGCAAAATTTCTTTAAAATACAGTCTCTGACTTATGATGGTTTGACTTCCAATTTCTCGACTTTGAGATGATGTAAAGACAATACACACTGATCCTGTCCTGGGCTAGCCACACGCAGCACGACACTCTCATGACCCTGCCGGGCAGTGGCAGCGAGCCACAGCTCCCAGTCGGGCACATGAATGATCGCCAGGGCAAATAACTGATACTCTACATACACTCTGTTACCAGCATTTTTTGGATACTGTGTTCTGAGCATATTTAAGTAGGCTAGGCATTTAGTAGACATAGTAAACTATGACATTTAGTAGATTAGGTATATTAAATACATTTTTGACTTATGAAAAATTACAATGGGTTTATCAGAACAAAATCCAATCATAAGCAAAGAAGCACCTGTATCTCTAAACTGCTTACCCCTACGGTGTGGTAGAAAGATAAAACAGCAATAGGCAGTGCTGGGTTCTAGTCCCTGTCCATAATCGAGGCCCCTGGGGTCACAATCTTGAGCCAGCTTCCTCACCTCTGATACAGTAATAATGGCAGAAGCAAGCATCAGTAGTGATTGTCCAATTACAATGGTAATGTAATACTCACCTCATGAAATTGCTGTGCTGATTTAACTACCTTGCAATACAGATGTCAGTTATCACTGATTTTTTAAATTAGGCAAAAGGTGACCATTCTTTATAATGTTTATGTCATAATAGAGATACAGGATACAAAGGACAAACAGGGTTGAGGTCTTACATGTCAAACTTTTTTTAAATACAAGTATCCCCCAATCTTGGTTAGGATCCAATCAATCCAAACCAAGCGTTGGTTTCTTTTTAATAAAACAAAGACTTAAGACACCTACAATGGACAGGCTGAACACTCAAGGAGGAGTCACAAAGGAGACTAGAGGCTTTCCCTTCAAGAATCTAAGATCCCTGAAATAGGGTAAAATAATCATTCATGATTATTCACATGTCATAACATTAATTACTGCAATCCAAATCAAGAATTAGCCAATTTCCTTTGGGTCAAATACCACATTTAAAAAAAAAATTGCAACATTTAGTGAAAACTCGGAAGTCAAGAGACCAAAGTATTCTGTAAGACTCCCCGCAGATTTGTGAAACAGTGCTGGCAGATAAGGAGATTAATGAAGATTGTGGAATTTAGATGAAAAGGGGTGGGGTTCCACCCGAGTTAGCAGCCAGTTCCTTTATGGACGCTCAGTGTGAAATATGTGAATCGAAACACAGGGCAAGGTTCTGAAGTGGGAAAGGCACCTGTAAAGGCCCATGTCGGGGCTTTGTTGATGGGCTCTACAAAACCTGGCCCCTTCTCTACTCCCCTCCCCTAGTCTCTTACTTCTCTGACCTCACCTCCTGCCACTGTCCCTTCACTCATTCCACTGTAACCACTTGGGCCTCTGTTCTTGTTGGACCCAGGAATGCTCCCAGGTTCTTGCCTCTGGGCTATTACATCCACCTTCACTCTGCCTGTGGTACTTGTCACCGGGCAGATGCATGATTCTCTTTCACTTCTTTCAAATATTTGCTCAAATGTTGCCTTCTCGTTGAGTTTTCTTGCCTGCCCTGATGAAAATGGCAACCCTTTCTTCCCTGTACAACTTTTTTCATAGCATTTATCTGACCATATATATAGGGTCTGGCACAAATAACGTCTCTGTGTTATGAGCTGACTTATAGCTCATACTAAGTCTTTTAAACATGAGCTATACTAAATCTCTTATTACAAAATCATAAGCATGTAATTCTGTAACATGACAGTATCACACTCAAGTACACCATATGACATTTTAGGTGAAATGTTCAAATTGCTGTCCATCTCGAGTGAGACATTATTCACATATCCTAGCAACCAAACTCAATGGCATTACTTCTGCTGGATCCTATATATGTATATGTGTGTGTGTGTGTGTGTATTTCCTTTAATTTTCACCCAAGAATATGTTCACTGATTTTAGAGAACAGAAAGCGGGGGAGAGAGAGAAATATCAATTGGCTGACTCTTGAACATGCCCCAACTGGGGACCTGGGCATAATCTAGGAATGTGCCCTGACCAAGAATCGAACCAGTGAACTTTTGCTTTGCAGGTTGATGCTTAACCAACTGAGCCATGCCAGTCACAGCTAGACATATATATTTTTTAAGGTTTTATTTATTTATCTTTAGAGGGGAAGGGAAGGAGAGAAAGAGAGAAATATCAATGTATGGTTGCCTCTCATGCGTCTCCTGCTGGGAACTGGCCTGCAACCCAGGCGTGTGCCCTGACTGGGAATCGAACCATGATCCTTTGGTTCACAGGCCCACGCTCAATCCTCTGAGCTACACCAGCCAGGGCTGTATTTTTAATTATTAGTTCATTTTCTATCTTTTCCTCATTGGAAGAACAACTTCTAATCTGTTTGTTCACTGCTGTATTCTAGAACAGTGCTTGGCATGTAGCAGACCCTCAATAAATATTTGCTGAATGGAGTAAGTGAATAAACAAAAAGGCCAAAATAAATGACAAACTATTCAGCATGTAAGACTACCAAATTCAAACCATCAATTCCTTGAAGAAAGGAGACACAGGATTTAGGATGATGTGATTTTAAGGGCTTAAGGAAGAACGTAAGGGCAATGTAAAACAGGCTGGATAAAGATAAGAGGCGTAGTTGAGCTCCTATGACCCACTTCTTCCAAAGTGTTCTCAAACTTAAGAATGCCTGAGAGTCACCTGACTGCTTGCTTATTTATAAATAGAGATCCCCAGACTTGCCTCCACAGAGGCCAATTCAATAGTGATTCTGTTGTGGGTGGTCCGTAGGCCACATCTTGGGAAATACTGCCATGGCGCCACTCCTGGTTAGACGTGCAAGTTAGAGAAGGCAGTTCTGCCCATTCAGCTCACCAAAGCCATTTTAAGCGATACCAGGGCATATGAATAAGCGCTGACTGGCAACAGTCCAGACATGCACAGAAGGTAATCCTTTGCACATGTGCACTTTGATTAAAAGGGTGAGTCTCTGTCCCCATAATAAAGATTTCCTTGGTGCTTTAGACAGTGTTGCGCCCAGGAATGCTGTTATTCCAGGTAAGAACCTTGGTCCAAGGCCATTAAACCATGTCTACACTAAGTAGGCCTAACCCATGGCAAATTCTGGTTTTGCAATACTAGGTATTCACATGGCCTGTTTTATTGTTTTCATAAAGGTCAGACCTACCCCATGCTTCAGCCACCCAGAAAGCCACACCTGAGATAAGATATAAAGTATATGACTTACCAGAGTGGCAGCATACAAAAAATGAAACCAAAAGTGATTTCAAATTTGAACGAATAACCAAACCAACCCAGGGCCCCCACCAAAGAGCTAAATCAGGAGACCCATTCAAAGCACACCTGAGAGCAAAGTTTTTCCTAATGGATGCTTCTTTAAACATCGGATCACTAAACCAAAAAAAAAACAAAAAACAAAAAAACAAAAACAAAAAAAACAAAAAAACACAGGTCGTTTTCTCAGCTTGGCCACTTATACCACTGAATTGCAGCAGAAAGTGAAAGCTAGTCAATACATTCTGTGTCGAGGATGAAACTAACTGCAAAGTTTCCTCCCAACCCCAAGGAGTGAACCTAACCATAGGCTTTTTCACTCAAAGCCTCCAACTTTTTCAAATGTAGAAATAGCTGGCACCTCCCTCTCCAGGGAAAACATTAGTCTTTGCAAGGCCACTAGTATGAGGTAGGCGGCGGCGGGGGGATGGAGCCGGAATCAGTAATTTTCTTCTTTCATCTCACAGGAATATAGCTCTTCAAGGGTTTTTTTTCTTTGGTCCCATAGCTTAAAAAGCTCTTCACATGCCTTTGAAATAACAGCTGCTGGAACAGAGAGATCACTAGTGTCCAGGCTGTTTCACATACATTCCTGGGACGTTTCATTTAAGATAAGCATTAACTTTGAGCCAAATGAAAGAAATTCTCATGGAGGTGTAGGGAGCCACTGACTTGGTGTCATTGCAAACTACTGCGGGCTACTCTCTACACTATAGTGTATTGTTATAATTCTTAACCAAGTAGTTCATTACAAGTAATACTAAATTAAGACAACTCCTACTAATGCCTTACAAGTATCTCACGTTGTTTCCTAAGGTAGGTGAGGTGTGTGATGATCCTCCAAAGAATAAAAATTAAGGAAACCATAGTATCTGACTGTCCCTGCCTCCATTTCTCTCCAGGCAGGTGAGTGCACTGGTAAGCTCCACAGCAGGTTCCAAGCTAGTGAGGGCCAACCAGCTTTCTCAATAAACTCACCTTCTCTCCTTGGAGTGATGGGACCGAGTCCCGCAAACTGTGAAAGCTGTCTTTGATGTGGTCCCTACGTTTTCGTTCCAGTGCATTATGATGAGCCCGTTTGTCAGCCTAGAAAAAAGAGCACATTAGCAAAGTTATTCCTTTTGCTTAGTAGAGGTGGGTGGCTTATAGCCCGGAAGTATATGCTGTCAGCGTAGTCCCTGGTGAATGGACTGGGAAGGCTTTGTTGAAGTGGGCAGTTAGGAGTCTCCAGAATTAGGCTCTGCTAAAGGGGGAGAAAGGGGTGAGCAAGCCTTGTGACAGGAACATCCAAAGTAGCTCGATGCATCCAGCTCATGCATAAGTAAAATAAAAGTTATTCATGGGGACAAAGTGTGACTCTCCTACAGCATCAGTCTTTTCTTACAACTTACTTATATGACAGAAAAGCCACCAGTCCGTGGTGACCAGGGAAAAGCTCCAGTGGACTCCTTCATAAAGTGGGATCAACTTCACTGTAAGTAAGCAACACTCCATGGTGGGTGCCCAAGAAAGGAGTTAGGGCACTGGTGTAGAGCTTCTTTCCATGTGAAGCCTCATCATGAGTCTGTTCTGGTCTCCAGCTTGCTAAAAGGAACTAGTTTAAAACCTTCTTACCAAATCATACAGCAGAAACTAAAACCTCTGGAAAACCAGGATGCACGAATCTGAGATCGTTAAGACAAATCTGATATAGATGCCAACTACATTCTGAGATTCCCATCTTTTTAAAGTGGATCCAAGTGGCCACCCTGCCAAGGGCTTCCCCTCACACAGGCTGTGACTGAAAGGTAGTTCTTAGATGGCAACTTTTGACATGGAAAGGCTCTGAATAAATATCCTCGGGCACCTGTGGCAGGTCGTGATTATTCGGCAGTATCTAAATACCCACGAACCAAGGTCTTTATCTTGTCTTGCTTAGACTCACAAAGAACTCTAAGACCAATCAGCTGGAGAGGGGAGAAGACTGCCAACAAATCAGGAATGGCACTGGCTTCAGGCAGAAGAGACAGCTGCGGACAGCACGGCAAGAGAGCTTCAGCAGGTCCCCATTAAAGGGACATTCCCTCCAAATGAAACACAGATGCTTACTGAAGTTAAGCAAGAACTTCATTACATCTACACCTTGAGAATTATGGAAAATAATACGCTCTGAGAATTTACCCTTAATACACAAGGGTGCACTGAGCTAACATGAAGAACAAATCTGTATACAGGAAGTTCAGGTAGCTTTAATCTACCCAGACAGAGCACAGGAATTAAAAAAATGAAGCAACAAGAGTAAATAGCTTGCTTAGCACAAGAAAGCCTCAAATGAATCCTTGTACTACAGAAGGTGCACAGACAAAAATCCACAAAGACAAGAGTTGTGGGAATGAAAGGACTTGAAATTCTATTACCTAACCCTAAAAGTCTGAGTCACTACAGAAGAGGAGGCTGGGAGCAGCTGTAGAAATTTTTGTCACTTCCCGGTTTCTCAAACACAACACCTCACCTGCAGCTCTGCTGAAATGGACACATGGTTCCTGTCACAGCCTTGGTTCTCCAGAACACAGGACTCATTTTCAGGGCAGACGCCTGGAGCACTTCTAAAGCCCTCCTAAATTTTAAAATCTGAATTCACTGTAAAATGAGTGTTTGCTGAACTTCAGTGATACATGAAATTTATGGGGAAATTGAGGAACGATCAAGCTTAGACAGATAACTTGAGGCCAGAAGTAGTACACTGAATCATACAATATTAGAGCAAGAAAACTGCAGATGCCTCTGACAGCAGTATGAAATAGCTTGAAGGAATTAAACATATTTAAGTATGTAGCCCTTTTCTAGCTAACTGGTCCCTCTAGTAACCTACACAGGTAAATTCTAACCTGGACTATACCAATTGAGCTTGGAAGGCTGAGAGATGGCATTTGGCATCTATCTGCCTCTCCTGTGTTTGCTACATACTCCCTAAGCTGGTTTATTTACATGCAAATTAATCGCCCAGCTTTGGTCTCCAGCAGCAGCCCCAGATACTCCTGTCTACTAAATCACCCCGACTCCTGGCCCTCCTCCCAGCTTAAGAGCTGTGCACAGAAGCAGTGACACCAGAGTTACCCACAATCCCTCTTGTTGATACAAATAAAATTCTAATTGTCTGTTTTCTTTCTGGGAGAGCCCTGCAAATCTCAAAAGGCTAGAATCAAGTGAACTTGGTTTCACTCAGGCCTACACTAGAGAGGTGGAGCGAAGTAAAATCTAACACTGAAATCATCCCCACAATGCACTACCCCCTTCCCATTCACTGAGCCCTGAAAGAACTCAAATGGACAAGTCTTTTGGTTAGAGGATTGTAAGTGAACTTGGCTGAGGACCATCAGCAGAAATCTTGGCTTCTCATCTGGGGAGCCAGCCAAGTTTGAGAAGTTGGCTCAACAAGGAAAGGCAGCAGTCCACTGCCTGGTAGAAAGCCTGTGCTGGGGACTGTTGTTCTCCAAGTAGTGGATGGAATTTCTGTGGTGATTCCAGGTCCAATTTAACTAGCAGAAGAATGGAATCTTAGCCCAATCCCTGCTGCCATATCCATCCCCGAGCGGCCACACTTAACCAGAGTCAAGTTTAAAGCTCTCAGAGACACAGCAATGATGTATTTTTCTCCTCCCCAAGCCTCATTTAAAAGAGCAAGTTAAAAATATGCAGAACTAACATGCCTAATTCCAGGCAACTCTGAACTAAGTGATACCTCTAGTGGCTTGAAAGAGCATATGAAAAACCTTTACACAAGGCAGAGAATCCTGTTTGGGAAACATATCCAAACCACAGATCCATCCAGCCAGATAACACGCTCCCCCACCCAACCAATTCATCCAAACGGAGGGCCAGGTGCCAGGCTTATCACTGCTTTGTTAACTGTCTCTACTTGATGGCATCCTTTTTGAAAGGGCCAAGGTTTCAGAGTTGAGAATCAAAAACTGGGTGAAGAATCCTAGTGTAAAGGCATCTGAAATCCTCCCACAAACTTAAAACTATAGTTGTTGTTTTTTTAAATTAAAAAAGAAGTCCAAACAATTGTGTCTGCAACAAATAAAGCTCAACTCTGATGATCCAGCTTTCTCTCACCTGTACTAAGATGTTTCATTACAAAAGTGGGCTGTCCCAAACAAATTCTAGGAAGACAACAGAGGTATTTGTGGGCTGTACAGCAGGCCCCCACACTCCTCTCCTCTGTATCATACAGGAGCAATGGCTGGATGTTGCTGCCCTTCAAGTATACTGGATTTGAGGTTTCTGCCAGAAAACCCTGCCTTCAGGGCACTCCAGGCTAGCAGGAATACTAAGAGGCTGAGCGGTCCTGAAGAGTGGCCCACAGATGCTCAACAGGAACTCCAGTACCAAATCGCTTCCAGCTTTGACATCTCTGCCAAGATTTTTATTCAGCCTCTCAGTTATATTTCCACCAAACTTTCCATACTGGCAGCCAGAATAAAAATCTTCACCTACAATTTGTCCATCTCTGACACTAACAAGCACAGGTATCTTAAGTGTTGTTAAATGTTGAAAGCAAACATCATTTTGTTAGCCAAGAAATTGCTAAACTGGCAGGAGGTCATTCAAGCTGAGGAGGTCTGTTCAAAATCGAGAGAAATCTTTTTAAGTTATTTCATTCCAACTTATTGCACAGAGAATGCATCTTCATCCAAGGCATTGCATCAGTCAGCAACCTTACTTTCTGTAAGTTCTGGGTAGGCAAACAGCACGGGGAAACAAACACTCCATTACTGAAGAATGCACAGGTTCTCCACTACGATGCCATTTCTTACAGGCTACCTCACACCACCCTGGCTATAAGGGGAGTCTTCTCAATTCCAATACAGAAATTTCTCAGCACACAGGGAATCAGAGCTGCTTATGATTATTAATAAGCTATTCTTATTACACAGTAACACTGAAAATACAGAGGCTCAAAATTCTCATCAGAAAAGTTCTATTTATTACATCTGATAGATGGGAAGAGAACAGAATAAATAAAATGGAATTTCTAAGGAACTCATTTTAATCAACATGAAAAAATAGAACATGAAGTAATGGGCAGCTAGAATGAGAAGCTCACTAAGGTCCTTAATAGGAAGCTATAAACTTCAACTTCCCAACACCTCTCCTGCTTGAAGCCTGTTCTATATTTCTAACATCCAATAAATACACGTGTTTTCAAACTTTCTAAAAACAATCATGTGGTGCCTAAAAGAACTTGGTAACACTATTATCCAAACATGCCACCATACTACAGCCGTTTAAGAGAGTAAGAATGCTTTGATCAGGAAATTTTAATTGAAAACCAAGTTGGATTCCTTGATCAACTATTTCACCAATACCAGCACCTTGAAAAAGGATAAATGTAAGAACACCCTTTAATCTAGCAGGCATATTGATGAGACAAACCTGGCACTTCTGTATCACTGCCAACACACTAAGCAGACACAAAGTACACGCATCATACAGCACTTTACCAAGCAACTAATTCCAGGTAGAACAGCAGTTTCCAGAGTAAACTCCAATCTCAAAGGCGGCCCAGCTCATTCCCTTCTGAATATATTGCAATTCCTAAAGAAGCAAAGAGCTCTTGAGAAGTTAAAAATATTTCACACCATAAAGGTCCAGAAGTGAGAGCACACAAACCCTTTTCAATGCCAGACAGATACAGTGTGACTGCAGCATGTTCCGCTGTCGCCAAGGATGACAAGCTGAAAAAGGCCTTGGGTTTTCTGACCAACACACTAACCCTACCCTTTTAGTAGACTGTTGTTCTTTCCAAAAGGAGTTTCCCAAACAGAAGTAAAACTAAAAGACCGCTTTGCAAGAAATACACTTGTCCTAGAAAATTATCTTTACAATTAAAATAATAATAATAATAATAATAATAATAACATCTGTGGGATTCTGAGGATTAAATTTAGTAATAAAAATATTGCTTGGGGTTACTTCCTTTTACACAGCTTACCGGTCACTGAAGAAGCTGTTTTCCGTTTGTACTGAGGCAACAACAAAAATTTATCGAATCAGTTTCACTTTCTGTTAGAGTTAGCTTCACTTCGTAACTTTCCTTGTGAAGTACCCTCCGTCTCTTGTGCAGTAAGTCTGTAGCTATAGTAGTGATGTTACAAAACATGAATGTTTCTTTTCATATTAGGACCCAGTAAAACCTTTTCCAAGTAACTATGTAAAAGTTCTATATTCCTAACTGTGTTTATTCAGTTTGTAACCTCTTCTGAACTAGGCAAAGCTTAAGAATAGTTCCCCCCAATTTGAAAAAATATATTTATTATCTACAGAAAATATCAGGAAATAAACAAATGTATTCAGAGAAAAATAACGAAATCCTTTTTACCCTACATATTTATGGTAATGGTTTGATATAATAAAAAATTTGTCTATTGCTTCTTCTCTTCATGCTCTTGTGATTATCCTGTGCCAGGTAGTATTTAAAAGTTTCAGCAAGTAGACATGTCAAATTAAGAACAAAATGTCAAACCCACTCCCGTTACCCACTCCCCCAAATCAAAGAGAAAAATGCTAGGCACCTCAACACCAGACTAAAAATATCTAGACAGAACAATGTGATTAGCATTTTAGGGAAGTGGAAATACTTTAATAATTTAATAAAGCAATTTACATCAATATCCGTGTAGATGAATATTATGGAAAACAGAAAGCTTTTCAAAATTCAAGCCAAAATTTCACAAAGAAAACGTTTCTCTCACTGGAAAGCCAATGTAATTCCAATTCAAATAATGATTCTGCAAAGGATGCCTAACCAATCCCCATCTTCCTACCCTAATCAAGCCCTGGGGCAGACCTTATCATTGCAGACTTGGAAAAAGAACTGTTTAAATAGACTGGGTCCCAAACATGAAACTCCATATCCACATATTAAGGATAATGGCAGGTAACTGAATAAGAAAAAAAGTAACTGAATTTTCAAATAAATGTGCAAATATTAAGTATCTGACAATACTTCAAGTACAAAGAAAAATTCTTTTGGGGGGGCTATTAGCCAGGGATAATTTTTAAAACTCCTGGAACTGCATCCTTGGATTTTATGGAAATATTCGTTCTCAATAAATAAAATTTTTCTTAATGCCTATATGCTTGGACAAACGGCAGAATCTTTGCTTGCTCTAATGAAGATATAAGTAAGAGGACTTACTTTTATCCTGTGGTAATTAAATTCTTTGACTAGAGGTATGAAAGTGACATCCCACAAATTCTAACAAGCTCCCCAAACAACTGGATTGTTCTACAGGTCATTTTAAAAATCAGAAAAATAACAAAGGGTTTCTAATGTTTCTTTAAAAATAAAAAGACCTGGCAACACCAAGCCCTCACTCCCCTATAACAACTCACTGGAGTTTAGTGGCTGCCTTTTTAGGAGGCATGCGTTCTCCAGCGGCCCAGTCCTCACCTCTGCTCTCTACTTTGTTCCTGACTATCTTATTGCCTGTGTCCCCCAGAGGCCTCTAAATTTTTGACCCCCATCCTATACACTTCATATGTTCCCAGCTGTCAAATATTAGACAGGGATGTATTTATTTCTTTCCCTTTCTGACTCTGATTTATTTTGTCTGTCTTTTTCATTCTCTAAGCTACTCATGAAATACCCACAGCACCATCTCAGTCTCCAAAGACATGAAATTAGTGTATATCTATATCTGTATCAATATTCACATCTATATCCATAAACCCATCTACTGAGAAAATCAATATCAAAACCCTGAGATATTACTGACAACACCGTATGGTCTCAACCATCATCCTTTAGCAAAACCATCTCTGCAATGCCATTTTTCTCCAACAATTTTTCTATTTTCTTTATACCTCTCCTTCAACTCCTATATAGCCAGACCACAGTAAGCTGTATGTGACACTTTCATATTCAACCTCTGGCTCCTCTACATTTCCGATTTCTGCATTAGAAGAATATCATGGCATACTAAATTCAATGTGTCTACAGCAGTCACATGACTTTGGTTAAAGGTGATGACTGCCTGTGGCTTCAGCTTCACTCAGCTAGGTAGATATAGTTTAGAATCTACTTGTTCCAAAGTAAATCTTTTGACCACCCTGCCCTGAAACAACAGCTTTACTTCCGAGTGCTATAGTTCTCATTTCCGACATACACAGTGACAGCTAGATTCCCCCATCTGAAAGCTACAGAATGATTCATTTCTTTGGATACCGCTCCTCTCATTCGCCCAGTCACTGGAACTTATCACCTGAGAATGTAGAATTGTAAGATCTGCAACCCGCCCTCCGACCTAGAACCCCAGAACAAGGCCCGACCTCACCTTAGCGGGTAATAGGAGAGATTACTACAATATTAAAAGTAACAGAATGATCTTTTTTCTCTCTGACCCCAAAAAGGACTAGAACTGAATGGAAATGAAAATGAAATGGAGAGTAGGAGACGTACCGCAGATTGAAACCTCGGTTGCTCTTCCTGGAATAAGAGAGAAAAAAAATAGAAAATACAGAAGTTATTTTTACACTTCATATTCAATAATAAGAAAGAAAATGCCGGCGGCGGAGGAAGCGGCGGGTGGGGAGTCAGCCCGACCCCCCTCCTTCCCCCACACTCCCATACCCCCAGCGGGATCAGGCGGCGGGACAGGGAGGGGGTCCCGAGCAAAGCCCCTCCTTCCGGGATCCGATTCAGGCTAGAGTGAGTAAGAGACTATCTCCGGACCTCGGACCCAGCTCGGGGCATCAGGGACTCCAACCCCTCTCTATCTACTCTCAACCCCCAGGATCCGCAGGTCAAGGGAGGAGGTGGATCACGGACCCAAGGGGCAAGTCCTAGGCGCCGTCCCTTTCCCCAGAATCCGGACAATGGGATCCTGGGCGCACCCTGTCCCTGTCCCCTGTATCCTGGGCGGGATAAGGTGGGAGCTGGAGGCCGCAGCACCCTCCTCCACGGGGGGAGGCAGGGATCCCGAAGGCCGCATGTCTCCTCCCCACCTCCAGTCCCAGAAGGCCGCTCCAGCTAGGAGCCCGGAGAGGAGCAAGCCAGGAGGGCGACGGAGGCGGTCCCAGCCCCGGGGTGGGGGGAAGAAGTCGGCGGCTGCCCAGCGCCCTGCCACCGTCGCCCCGCTGAGAGTCTGGGCCGCTGTCCCCGCCTGACAACCCGCAAGAGAAGGAAGAAGCCCCAGGACTCACGTCGCTCTCCACCTCGATGTCATCGTTATCGCTCATTTCCTACGGCCCAGGGAGCGGCCACTGCAGCAGCGGTAGGGAAGGGGAAAGGGTGGAGGGGAGGGGGAAGTCACCGACAACAACAAGCGAGTCCCACACACACACACTCACTCACTCACTCACTCGCTCTCTCACTCACACACACTCACAACACGGGCGAGAACCACCTCCTCACTGCAGCACCGGATAAACGGCGGCACGCACGCCCGGTCGGCCCCCTGACACGTGACCGGGCTCCTCACGCTGTGGCCGCTGAGACTTGTAGTTCTTGTTCCTTTGACTGACGGCCCAGCTAGAGTCAGAAAAACTACGAATCCCATAAGAAACTGTATCCAGTCGACGCTATTCCAGGTTGTTGACGGAGCCCAGAGCGCCTGCGTATCCCCTCGAGGAGGGGCGGAGAGAAGCGCCGCAGTCCCTGCTGGGAGTCGTAGTCCCCAGACCGCGAGTTGTCAGGTTTCCTCCAGAGGCAGCAGTGGAGGCTGCTGGGAAGACAGGACACGTGGAGGGAGCTGGGGCTCCTGAAGCCGGGCACCGTATGAGTGCTGGGCGCCGGGCCCAGGGGACAGGGTGGAGGCTCTGGGGGAGTAGCCGGCTGCTTAAATAACGCAGCCTCTCCTTGGCGCGACTGGTTTTACTTTGTCTTTTGAGTGCCCTGAGTCGCCCTGCATTGCGTCCTGGGGCGTAATCACCAGCTGGGGGCATCCTGCTGTGGCGGATCAGGGGGCGCGGCTCGGGTGCACGCGAGGACCCTTGGGATCTGGCTGTGGGGAGGTGTCAATGGCAGGTGTTAAGTGGTGTTACAAAACTGGCAGGATGACCCGCCTCGCTGAGGGACAGCTCCCAGACGTGAGAATCTTCTATTTACTAATCAGGATTGATCATCCTTGCTCCACACACGAAGCTCCTACTTACACAGACATCCGCCCACCCCCCACCCCCCAACAACTGTTTATATGGAAGTAAAAGCCTCTTCTGAGTTTGCTGTAGCTCAACTCAGGCAGTTTAAGGAGTGGCCCAGTTCAGAGTACCATAACAAGGAATTGCAAAAATATCAAAATGGTGTCCAGGTAAGAAACATCCAAACCTATAGAGAATTTTTCTAAGAGTTTACTTGAGCCAAACTGACAACATATGCCAGGGAACAAGATTTCAAAAGCTCCAGACAATAATCTCGAATTATGCATTTGAGATTAAAGAGAGAATGTGAAACAAGATTACATGAAGGTGCGAGAAAGTGAGGCAGGGTTAGGCAGGGATTGGTTAACCTTACACTTTAGAGAGGGCTCTGAAAGGGGACTTTTCAAAGAGATGTGTTAACCTTTCCACAGATGCACAGAAACAATGCACAGGGCTTGCTTAAGGCCAAGATAAGCCTTTTACTAAAGAAGTTCTGTGCCTAGGACATGACTACCCACACGAACTGCCCAATTAGGAATTTGTGATCAGATCACCCTGTGAGGTTACTTTCCACAGAAGTCCTTTTTCCATCCGCAACAGGAAACTTGTGCAGCTCCCTATCCAGTTAAAATCGCATTTAAATGCGGTGGCAGAGGTGTGATCGTATCCATTCCACCAATATTTATTGAACACCTACCCTGTGCCAGCACGAGGATGCCATAATGTATAGAACTGGAACGGTCCCAGCCTTCATGCTGCTCCCAGCTGTGGAAACAAAAACGAGACTGCCCTGCCACCATTTTAAGAGTGAACATCAAGTCCCACAGGAAGAAAATAACAGGACACTTTCAGCCCTGACATGAACAAAGTAGCAGAACTACTTTTACATCTGGTCTCCAAAATGAATGAAATCTTGAGCTTTTCCTGTAAATTAATGATTCCCCATTAAAAACCATGGTATCCCTGACTTTCGAATACAGAAATTTGGGAATATGTCACATTTATATGTCTTTTGTATTCTGCTGTATTTTTTACTCAGTGATCCAATCCTGCTGAAGTTTGCACGTCTTTACAAGTAGTCAAATCATCTCTTCTAAATGCTTTTGTTTCCTAGTCATCTTTTATACTAAGTGGGGGAGATAAACATAGTAAGCAGAATATTATGTTATAAGACCTGATGGGCCGTAAGGGAGACAGGGAAGGTAGCTCTTGGGTGAGTTAATTAGCTGGATATTAGAAGTTAGGGCTAATTCAGGCATGATTACAACAAACAATTATTGGGTGCCAGTTATGTGGCAAGCACTATAGGGCAACCTTGGCTACAAGTTAAAATCACTCCAGGGCTATTAAAAGTTTCAATGGCCTGGCTGCACCCCAAACCAATTAAGTCAGAACCTCTGGGGGGTGAGAACCAGGCAGCAGTATTTTTTTAAAGCTCGGCAGGTGACTCCAATGTGCAACCAAGAGGGAGAACCACTGCTACAAAGGATCCAAGGTAAATAAAATAGGCCTCCACTGAATTGTATACTTTACAAGAGTGGATTGTATGGTTTGTCAATAATTATATTTCAATAAAGCAGTTAAATAAAAAATAGGATAATCTGCCCACCTAGAGTCTAAACCCGATAAGGAAGTAGATTATGAATACAAGTAACTGCAATGAAAACAGACTAGGTAGGTACTAAATTGGCTACACAGGCAGTGAGTGTTGTAAGAGCTCAGAAGAGCAAGAAATGTTTCCAGGTCTGAGGTGCGGTGGGTAGGTGTTCCTGATCAGGTAAGTTTTTTTAGGCTATCAGCTCCATCAGGGCAAGGATGGCTGCATAGACCAGGTCGGGTTTTGGAAAACACGAATCCTTAGTTGTTGGATGGAGGTCTGGACAAGGAGGCAGAGGTGTGGAGGGAAGGCTTTCCAGGTAGAAATCCTGGAGATTTTACACCCCCCGCCCCCGCCTTTTTAAAGCAATTGATAGAATATGAAGACCTATCAACCCAGGCAATAAATTTGACCTAAGAGACAGGAAATACTTCACCCAACAATTAATTGTAGGATATGTTCTTTCAAGTGCTCATGGAACATCAACACAAATTGAGTATGTTACGAGCCATAAAGCAAATACCAATAAATTTCAAAGGACTGTGATCTTAGAGAGCAAGTTCTTGGACCTAATGCAATTCAAGTAGAAATAATACCTAGAAGATAAGTAGAAGATCCTCTTAAGTTGGAAACTTAAGAAGCACTTTTAAGTAACTCAGATGGAGGGATTTCATGAGCAAGGCATACATGCAGAAAAGAATTAGAATACAAGAACAGAAATTTTCTCTAGTTTTCCTTTTTAGTATTTATTTCTGATATGAATAATAATCTAGGATGCTAAGAATTCATTTTTTATCTCTGCATGCTTGAGTGTCTTTGGTAAAGTGCTATGTGAGCTTATCAAGACTGGGTCTTGTCAGTGGGCTGCCCAGTCTAGCCCCTTGCTTCTTCAAGTTTGGTCCAGTGGCACCCACATCACCAGGGAGCTCGTCACCCACCTAAGACCTCTGAAAACAGATCTGCATTGTACAGGGACAATACGCCCAATGATTCATGTGCACATTAGTGTTGGAGAAGCTCTGATGGGAGAGGAGGGGGGATGCTAAGTGGGGAGGGCAGGCAGACTGCCTCCATTTTCTCTTCAGCTCTTTCACAATTTGGTGTCCATTCTACCACTTGACTGAAAATCACTCTCATCTTGGCCACCAGTTACCTCTTTATTGGTAAATCCAAAGCCCTTATCTCATTTGATCTGACAGTGGCCTTTTACACGGTTGGCCATTCCTCTCTCTCGAAGGCCAAGGACTCTCCTTCTTTCCTCCTGCCTTCATGGCTGCTCTGTCTCTGCCTCCTCTGGTTCTTCTTGCCTGGTCAGTGTTTGAGTTCCGAGGACTCTGGTGGCCCTTGCTCTTCTCCTCCTTCTCTGCTGGTGGGCTCCTCTGCTCCTGAGGCTTTGGTGACCCCAAGACTGTATTTCTGGACCCATCTGCTTGGATTAATCCACTGGCAACTGCTTATGGGTGAGTGAGAAAAAGTAGGTTTGACATAGCATTTGGAGTATGATTCATCCATATAAAAACTGAACATTATTACTTGTGTATATATGTTTGGAAAAATGTGTAGAGGATATACAGCAAAAATGTTAATAGCATTTGTCTCTGGGAGGTGGAATTTCCAATGATTTTCCCTTTTCTTTTCTTGTTAAATGAGCAGCATCATTCTCACCAAAAGAGTAAGGCTATTAAAAGACAACCACTATGTTAATAGGTCCACTATCTTTCCTAAGCAGCAAACTTCTCAAGCCACAATCCTTAGGAAGACACTGCCATGCTTTTCCCCAGTCACTTTTGCCTGCTTTTTTCTTTTTGTGGGGAGAGGGTATAACCTTACAGTTTCCAAAAGGAACCAGCTGCCACCCTCAAATTAGAATCATTCAAGGAGTTTTTAATAACAATGTGGTTTACAAATATGTGGGCAGGGCATAGAGAAACTATAAGGGATTGTGCAGTACCACTCTGTGCCCATCCCTAGGCCGGTAGGGGAGAGAGAATGAGCGGTTATGGAGCTGAGCCAAGGGCTGTACGCTGTACGGAAGGCCCTCTGACTGCACTGCCGACCTAGAGCCCAGGGCGATCGGATCTGGCGGGCCAAAAGAAAGGTCTGTAAGGCACAGCAAAGTACCCTTTCCACCTCTTCTCGCATTTTCAGGGAGGCTAGGAACTGCCACCCCTCCTGCCTGTTCTCTACCCCGCAGCCAGAGTGATCTATCAGGAGGGAAATATCTTTACTCTCTTGATTAAACCTTTCCACCCATCTCAGTGTTCTCGGGATAAGAAAGGGACTCCAGAGTTTAGAACATCATAACCTTCATACTCTGGCTCCTTGGCCCATCTCATCTTTTCTACAAAATATTTATTTATTTTAGAGAGACAGGAAGAGAGAGAGAAACATCGATGCGTGAGAGATACATCAGCTGGTTGCCTCTCGCACGCCCGCAGCTGGGCACCTGGCCTGCAACTCAGGCATGTGCCCCGACTAGGAACCAAACCCATGATCTTTGATCCTCAGGCTGGTGCTTAATCCACTGAGCCACACCAGCCAGGGCACTGATCTCATCTCTTAGCTCACGCTCTCTAGTCTACACTCTAGCCATGCAGAATTTCTTTCCTTTTCCCTAAAGGAATGTGTTTCCTTTTGCCTCCAGGGATTTCCACATGCTGTTCCCTCTGCCCTGAGTGGCATCTCCCTCAAACTACTCCCACTTACCTCCCTTTTCTTCTCATCCTTTTCAGCATAGCCATCATCTCATCCTCCAAGAAGTCCTCCTGGATTCTCCAAGGCTGGATTAGGGAGAATGCATTGAGCCACAGGCATCGAGGTTTACCTTTCAAATTTGCCAAGCTGATGAGTCACTCTTCCTCCAAAGGGAATAGAGGAGTGGGGCAGAGATGTCTGAGTATCCCTCCCCTATTTCTCCCTCCCTGGAGAGTGAACTGGCCAGTCCTTAGAAATTCCAGCGTTCAAAACTGTAATAGACTTCTGTTGCTATAAACTACCCACTGTGTGGTATTTTGTCATAGCAGCACAAATGGACTAAGTGAATCAGCATCTGTTTTAACTTGGTATTTGTTTACTTATTTATGGACAATCACCCCACTAGAACAGAAGCTCTATGAGGTCAGGGCTGTGCTCATTTTTCTCCTAGTCTCTGGCACCCAGTACGGTAGCTGGTGTGTGGTCAGTACACAATAAATACGATGGTACTGAACCTTGCAGTTGTTTATATCAATCTTATCATACTTTGGACCTTGTTGATAAATGTGAATTCAATTCTAGAAGTACCAGGAAAAAACATCATGAAGATGGTTTTACCTTTGCCAGGGGCTGGTTAACACTTCCCTACCAGACACAAACATCCAAGGGTTGATGAAGAACAAAGAGGCTATTTGTTTGGTCCAGCTCTACACAGTGCTTGGCAGGACGGTCCCAGCTAATAATGCCCAGCTCTGAATTCTCCTCCAAATGGGTTTCAACAATTCTGAGGACTGAGAGGTCACGGTGGAGGGGAGGGGATTATGTCAAGTGCCAATTTGTATCTAGCCTATACCTTGCATGTAGTCCTTGAGCGCATTGGTCTCCTTTGTTAGAAAACCAAAGGCATTAGTTCATAGCTTTTCTAAGGAAGAGCCAGCAGAGGATGTTTTGTTCATTAGCACTAGGGTTAGTTTCCTTACAGATGTTCGAAATTTGTTGATGGAAGTTGTTTCACGGATTACTTTTACTACCATTAGAGATATACAATAAATTTTATATTTTGTCGGTGAAATTTCAATATAATGGGAATTTCAATATCATGGAATAAGATTGTACAAACGTTCCATCATGTAGTTAAAGCCCAATTTACAAACAGCCAACAAAAACCACAGATCTTTAATGGGGTTGTTTGAGGCTGAACGGGACAATACCTTTTATTTAAAGCAATAATAACTCAATCAGTCATCATTGTGATGCTCTGCAAAAAGCAAAACCTATTCCAAGGGCAGTTTTGAAATCACTGCTGGGAAGTGTGACCGATTCTGCAGTTTTGATCTGGTTTCTTGCTTACCATAGCAAGAATATTTTGCCTACACCCCCCAACTTCCTTTTATATTAGAGGAACATGTGCCAGGGCACGTGGTTTCCCCAGAGAGGTGTCCTTTGTCTCCTCCCCATGACAAAGCTAAGGACCTTGGAAGGAATATGGCTCTTAGAAGCTTGTGGAATTCAGAGACCCATCACCAAACTTTTCATCAACAAATGAATTGATGAACTCTTAGTGTTATTTAGACTGGTGGCTTCAAACATTAAGCATGCATGGGGAGGGGAAGGTGGGAGAGAGAACTGACTGAAGTGTTTGGGATCTTGGAGCTTGGAGCGCATCACCGGTGAGGAATAGCTCCAGGGTAGAAGCAGCTCCAGGTTAGGAGTGCGGGTGGGGGCGGGGCAGTGGTTCTGATTCCACGGGAGTACCACTTCCTCTAATGTGTCCCCTTCCCACAGCAAAAATGAGAGCATTCGCCCCAGGTGATGGAGATAGGGGCATACAATGTGATTACGTATGCAGCAATATTTTGCTTTGGTTTTCTTTTAATTGATGTATAATTTGCATAAAGTAAAATTCACTCTTTATATTGGAGTGCACATTTCTGCCAGCTTTGATAAACACACACAGTCACACAACCTAGCACAGCAATCAAGTTATAGAACAGTTCTCTCACCCCCTAAAGTCCTCCTGTGCCCCTTTCTACGAAACACTTCCCGCCATTCCCAGGCCCTGAAATCACCCCTGACCTCTTTTCTATATCTGTACTTTAACCTGCTCCGGAATGTCACAGAAGTGGCAGCATACAGCATGTAGCCTTTTGGGTCTGGCTTCTTTCTCTTTGCATTTAGGATTGGTCTAACTTTCCACCTATGTATATCACTAGATCTTTTCTTCTTTTTATTGCTAGGTAGGATTCCACTGATGGACTTGCTAGTTGTTTATCCATTCACTATTTGAAGGACATTTGGGTTATTTCCAGTTTTTGACAATTACAAATATAGCTGCTGTAAACACTTGGCGTACAGGTTTTGGTGTGAATGTAAGTTTTCAATTCTTTTGGAATAAATACCTCGGAGTGGGACTGCTGGGTCATATGGTAGGCGTGTGTTTAACTTTATTAGAAACCGCCAAACTGGTTTCCCAAAGTGGCTGTGCCATTTTTGCATCTCCACCAGTAATGTATGAGTGGTGAAACAGTATTTCAGAAAATAAAAATTTCTACATGGCGCTTATACAGGCAGGTGAAAGGCAGTTTTCCCAGGATTGGGTAGGACAACTTAGAGACAATTTCGTTTGCCCAACTGGCCAACAGAGACCTTAGAATTCAGCTGAGAATGTTTACCTAGTCTTGGAAGCAATGCGGCAAAAAATATTGTTTATTTAGAATCAGTTAATAGTGGCAGACATTTAGTGAGCACTTACAATGCCCTAGGCACTGGGCTTCTTGTTTTACAAGGATCTTCACGATGACCCTTCTTATTGCCCCACCTTACAGGTGAGGACACGAGGCCCAGAGAGGGGAAATCACACGCCACAGGCAACCCAGATCGTGAGAGATCTATCGGGGAATAAAATCCACATGTGTTGGATTCCAGTCACTGTACCCTCATAACTGCTTTCCTACGCTGACCTTGTCGCCACTAATAATTTCGAGTTATTAACACTCTTCAGGTTGTACTTTCTGCTTTTCCTTGCACATAAAAACCAGGCCAACATGGAACAGGAGTCAAGCTTCCTGCCAGGTAGCCCTGAGTCTTTCTGCCACTGCTCTTTCAGTCTGAGTCCACGGGACTCCCCACCAGACTCAGCTGTCAGCTGTCAGTCAGCCTTACTGGCTGTCCCCAAATTATGCGGGTAAGTCAGATATCGTGTCTTTGGAGAATTTTCTAGGAAGAAAGCCTCTTGCTAATCTAACTGAATGTGGGCAAGTCCGGTGGAATGAGCACTCTTTCCCAGTTTGGGAAGGTCAGGCTGAGAGTCTGCTGCCAAGAGACGGATCTGGTTCTTCCTCTCTAGCTCTTGTCTTGATGTGCGTCCACCCCTGCCACCATACAGAAGCACAAGACACCGAGTTTTGGTGGGGTCATCCTGTGCTTCAAGTGTTGGGTCCCTCAGAGTGCCTTGGAGTCCCAAGATCCCCAGAGCAGTGATTTAGAGCTTAGAGACCCCAGAGCCCACAGATTCTGACTTCCAGGACCCACTGAATTAAATTGCTGCTGGAATTCCCACAATGCCACTTATTGGCTGAGTAACCTTGGGCAAGGTGATTAACTTCTCTGTGCCTCCCACAAAACAGGGACATGATTCTTACACACAGGGTGTTTTAAGGACTGAATGAACAATGAGTAGAGCACAGTGCCAGGCAAATTGTAAGTGCTCATAAATGATAGCTTAGCATTGATACGACCCAGGGTCCTTAAACGACACTCCTCACACCAGCATCTTTTGGAGCCCAGTAGAGTTAGGCAGTGTGGTGCCTCAAGTGGGACACTTGACTGAGACACAGGAGAAAGTTGTGGTTAGGGACAGACTGACAGATTAATAAGCTTTGTGATCTTGAGCAATCATTTAATTTCCCGTCTCACTTTTCTTCTACAATTACCTCCTAGGACTGTTCCTTACAGTTGCCACTCTACACTTTTAAAGTAAAAAAACAAAAGGAACTGTTTGACCAGTCCTCCTCTTCCGAGCGTCACATCCTCCTTTATTCTATTCGGTAACAGTTTTAGAAGGCAGGATCCTTGTCTCTAGAAAAACTTTGTTTTCCCAGAAAGGTAAATTTCTTAACCAGAGTGGCACCAGGCCTCTTTGCTGAGCAAGGGCTGTGTTAAGCCCTGCATCAGGTTACAGACCCCTCCCAGTCGCGGGGCGAAGATGGAGACACTGAAGTATAGCAATGACAAGTAAATTGCCCTACGTCACTTATCTGGTGGGGGGCAGAACCAGAACCTGAACCCAAGTCTCTTCGATGTCAAAATGTGTGCTTTTCACCATGGCACTGCTGCCTTGACTAGGAACATAACAGAGCCCTTTAGAATGGAAAGGAACCTTGGAAATGACCTAGTCACAGGACACCAGACTACTCCTTTGAATCAAGCCCAGCCTAGTTAACTGCTATCTCTATCAAATTACATAAACTCCATGCCTACTCCAGTTGGTAGAATAGTGAGTTGGAGAACCCCGGCTTGTGAATTTCTTAGGCGAATTGAGACCCTTTTGTAGTCAGCACAGCCTGAAGTTGCCATGCACTTGACAGACAGGAGTTCAAGGGCTGTCAGGGTAATGAAGGGCAGCAGTTCCAGATGCTGGTTCCCTGAAGTACACAGGTGTGGTGCCTCTAGCATTGAGTACTCAGATGCTCTTTCTAAGGGCAAGTGTAGAAAACACGGCTGAAGCTGTCATATAACTTTCCCAAACTCCAGCCCTTTCTTCAACTGCCAGGGCAGAACCCAGAGCTCCTACCATTCCCTTCTGGTCGTGCTGGGGATGGCAGTGCCTGGTTGCAGCTTGTCTGCTGGCAGAAGACAATGCAGCCATCTCACCCTCTTCCCTCCTGTCACTGCCAGTGGCTTGTGAGACCTCGAACATGTCTCTCAAGGATCAGTTAAACTGTCTGAGCTCTAAGCACAGTGATTAAAATAAAGAAACAGGAAGGATAAAGTGCAAACAATTGTTCTGCGTTTATAGGAAGATCTTGTAGGTGATACTTCCCTCTTCCCTGCACCTATATAACACAATTACAGGCCAAACGCTGTGGCAACTCAAGGAGAATGAGAGGAAATTTGCTTTGAAATAGGAGGCGAAACTGACCTGGCTGGTTTGGTAACAGGTCCAAAGAACACAGTGTCCTCCGGACGCTGACGCCTGCTGGAATAAGTCTGTTCTTCTTGTCGGTCAGGCCGACCCTCTCTAGCCAATTGACTCACAGCAAGCGGAGAAGGTCACAACATTTATGGAAAGCCCACTCTATCCTTTACAGCAGGATGGACTGACATGGCCGATGAGAGAGATTTTTATGTGCTGATAAACAATGGGTTGATGTCCACAGTGAGAAGTGATGCAGTGAAGCAGGTTATAACACAATACGTAGCATAGTGTTGTACTGTAACATGATGTAACCTTTCTCTCGGGTTCCTCTAGTGTTAACATTTTACATAGTCATAATACAACGACAAAACCAGGAAAGTTATATTGATATTAATTTCAATTATGATGTTGGTATTAATATTAATTAATTCATAGATCTTCCTCAAGTTTCACCACTCTCCCAATAACGGCCTTTTTCTGGCCCAGGATTCCATGCTGCATTTCGCTGTCATGTCTCTGTAGTCTCCTTTATTCTAAAAAAATGTTCTCAGACTTCCTTCATCTTTAGATATGTACAAATACTTTTAAAAATATATTTATTTATTTTTTAGAGAGATGGGGAGGGAGAAACATCAACACATGGTTGCCTGTCATGCGCCCCCTACTGGGGCAATGCAGGCATGTGTCTTGACTGGGAATCAACCAGTGACCCCTTGGTTCGCAGACCAGCACTCAATCCACTGAGCCACACCAGCCAGGGCTGTACATACATTTTTTTAAATTAAAAATTAATCAGGGAATTTTTTTCTCTCTCCCTCTTTCCCTTCTTTTTGAAAAAGTTAGTATAAAACTATTAGCATGGGCCAAAGTAAGCATGAGTGGGGTTTGGGTTGCCTGTCACAGATACACGAACCCAAGTCAGGTGAGGCAGCACCTATGAATGCAGGGTGGTGATGGCCTGATAGGGTTGTCAGGGTCTGAGTTGAGTGAGGGGGTCCCCTGTGACAGTGTAGGGGGTGAAGGTGGGCCCAGAGCAGGTGAGACCATAAGGGCATCTGTGCAGGGGTGTGATGGTAGCAAGAGAAGATTCATTACACACAAGGCCTAGATCAAATACATATTTTGAGAATAATGAAAGACAGGTGTCTCCTACTCAGAGAGAGACATTATGATATGGAGAGGAAGATTACTAGAATTAATGGATTCCATGATGTGGGAATTAAAATTGAAGGTAACTGTACCCTGACTGGTATGGCTCAGTTGGTTGGGTGTCATCCCACAAAGTGGAAGATCGCTGGTTCGATTCCTGGCCAGGGCACATAGAAACCAGTTTGAAGGGGCTCCTGCTTGCCAAATTCGGTACATTTGAGCATCAAGATAAATAAGGCTAGTTACAGATTATAACCCTTGTGATAAAATGGGAGTCAATTAATCTATGCTGAAATAAATAAATGAATAATAAATGGGGAGAGGAGAAAGCTCTTCCTTACCATGGAATGTCAACTAGTGAATTTAAAATAATGATGGAGTTATAAAATCACTTTGGCAACCAAAATAATAATAATAATTCAGTCAAGAACCATCAAGGGATACGAGACATAGTGAATGAATGTTGAATGAGGAATGAATATTTGCATAGTTTCAAAGTACTTCCCCAACAAATACTTGATGATCACAAAGGAAGAAGGGAAACTTTACACAGTGCAGAAGCCTGATGGACACCACCTAATCAAGTGATCAAGGTTAACATCACAAGCAATGGGACCTCAGCATTGAGCATTTCTTGGTAGAATGCAATGAGAAGTGCCTAGCATCTCTTCTGTGATGAAGCATGAGTCTAATCAAATGCATGACCTAACTCT